>CAWUFW010020803.1:0-140441 GCA_963921515.1 Calotriton arnoldi
CGAGTGGTAGATGAAACATTTCTGTTAGCAGCAACCGCAGACAATGATCCCAGAGGCACATCTCGAAGCAGGTTTATGGAGAAAATGTGTTCCCATCCAGCCCCAACAGCAGCCACTGAGGAAGTGACCATAGCCAGTGGAAGATACACCGAACTAGAGCCAAGATCCAACTCACAAAAAGAAGAAGCATCCCAGGAAGGTTTGAAAAATGCGGTCAGAAGCAATGGAATACATAGTGGACAGCAATACAAATGTGCCTTTGAGTGGTCCACCAGTATATTTATGTCTAAAGGCTCAACCAATTGCATTCCTAGGCACAGGTCTAGAGCACACTCGAAAGTGCACAGCAGACAGCAGAATACGGGCTATACGCAGTGAAGCTAAATAAGTCGAAATGACCAATGCTCATTCAGTTCCCAAAGTGAAGGTGCGCCAAAGGCAAGTAACATGCATACATGGCACAGCAGCACATGTGGCAGTGCCAGCTCCATTTGTTCTTGAAATGGGGCATCCATTGCGAAGCAGAAAAATTTAAAACACTGTCCCGGCAATCAGGAGCAGGACCAGCGGAAGACCTCTAGAAACGCTTTCGAGCAAGGAGTATATGAAGGATGGAATGACTCTGAAAACTGTCTGGAAGGTGCTAACCAACCCAGAGCCTATACGTTTAAAAAAATGTGCTATTCCAGCAGTATCAGACATGTTAAAAATGCAGTGCACCAGCTCTCCAAAATGTAGTGGGACGTTAATACGGAGTAGCGACTGTTTCTCTGAAGAGGACCTTGCAACTTGAAGATCAAATTTCTCCTTTGCAGGTGTTAAGGTCACATCTTTCTGAACAGTAAGAGTTTCAGTTTGCTCAAGGCATCAAAGTACATGTTTGAAAGGTTTATTGAAGGCCAAAGCGCTGCCTCCCGAACTGCACCGGCAGGTAGAAACATTACTTGTGTACAATACGTGACAACGGAAGAAACCGTCACCAGATAGGCAACCCCTGGTTTCATCCCACAGCAACCTTGATCATTCAGCAACAAGTAACTCCCATTAGAGAGCAATCTGAAAGCCGGACATAACATGGCCACTGGGGAACCTATCAAATAGCAAGATAAATTTGCCACGGAAGCATTACAGGCCCTCTGAATCGAAACGTCCTTGCACACTAAGGATCCACTTAAAGTGCTCTTGCAGTCTGAACCACAGAGAAAAACTTCAGTTTCCTTTTTTCAACACCGAAATTTGAAAGGTAGTTCCAAATACTCGTGTACGAACCCTTCCCCCATTGCTTCGTATCTGCCCACTTGTTGGTATTGCAGATAGTACTGAAAATAAAATTCTGAAATTGGCTCAGTGATGTACTCGTGGATTATCCAATCCGCGGATGGTGTTTCAGCAACAGTGGAAGGTAAACCTAGTTTCTCTGTGTGTAATATAGTGTAGGTTACATCTTTGCGTGACATGAGTATTTGTTGTTTCGTAAGGTAGTATGGGGAAAACAAATTTGTGGCATTAATTTGTCCCCATGGCACACGGCCAGAACGTAGTGTTTGCCTTGTCCAGCTCAATAGCAGAATAGACCTAAGTTGTGATTGCCCATTTAGTAATATGGACATATCTTGTTGGATAATGTCTATTGCCAATGACACTATGTTACCCAAGGAATACATTCCAGAGGACAAGGTGGTCATACCATTGTCAACCGTTGCTAGAGTCTTTTTTAAATTGGCCCTGTCAATTTTGCGCAGTCTTTCTGCAGCCTTTTGCTGAGAAACTTTCCATATTTCATTGTATATTGCGTACAAGAAACATTTTTGACGTGGTTTTTGAGGACCTAATGAAAAGTCCCTGAGTTCCAGGTCACCAGATAGAAGGGACAAGTGTTGTTTCACCTAAGACAGTGTTGAGGTTTTTAGCCAATCAAGGCACAACTTCCCAACACTGTAGGTTGTCACCAACCCCGAGTGTTCAGACTGCACGTAACGTATGTCAGGCCTGCTGATCTTAAAACCCTGAGTGTTATCTAGGAAACGTGCTTGACATCCGTTCGTGTCTAACAGTCAAACTAACCATCCCTTCCAATTGGGGTATGATGAATTGTATGTGCCATTGCATAGCATGGTGTCTAATGTTTCCTCCTTGTATTTTGTAAACTGCTGCCAGTTTTCAAAACGTGTGAATGTGGGAATGCGTGGTATGTTCAAATCTTTCATCTTAGCTAATCCAAACATGACGTTTGTTGTACAGTTTTGTTCAGGAAAATCATCTGTTGTGGTATTAGACATGCTCTAAACAAAGCCTCAGTTCCCTGAACCTGCCAGTCTTTAGTCCCCCAAATTGATTTTACATCAATTGTGCCCCAGAAGTCGAAACCTTGTACAGACAGCTGGGAAAGAAAAGAAGCATAGTATATCAGCTTGGTGTAGGTCAAAATATTTTTCTTTTCAGATGAAGGTTCAATCCTATAATAATAAGAGGCTGGGTCAGATGTATCATAACAAGAAAAATAAGCTAATTTCGGTGCAAATGTTTTTGAACTACCCCATGGTGGTGTAAGGCAATGTACCCATTGTGTGTAATTCAAAACAGCAAGTGGAGTACTTGCTTTTTGCAGAAAATGATAACTGTAATGTTGAAAATAAAACATTTCATCATAATTAGATGTACCTTCATACAATTCATTAGAAAAAAACACAGTAGAATGCTCTAGATCTTATAGCATTTCATGCACTGTATCAATGTCCCAATGGTCAGAAACAGTACTAAGAGTAATGACATCATTCAATGATACTTTAAACAGGTATGGAATTTTCAAATGTTCAGTGGGGCCATACACATCATATGATACCCTATCCCAAACAATCCCATCAGGAACCAGAACAGTTGAAATGTTCACCATGGAAAGGTCTTTTCATTCTTGGTGTAATGACGAATGTGGTTTGAGAAACAAGTTCACCACTTGTACTGGAGAGCGTTCTGGTAGATAGTGTCTGTTCAGAAGCAGGAAAAAGACTGTCACAAAACCAATCCCGAAGACCAGGAAAAGGTGTAACCATGGAGAATGTCCTTTTCAGCCAAAGAACAAAGCACGCTCTTTCAGCCGGAATGGCTGAGGTGGCGGTGGGTCAGATGAATCTGCAGAGAGGTCATCAAAATCGATGAAGTAGCCAGAGGCAGTCCAATCTATTTTGTACATCTTGTATAGGGACACAAGTGAATTGATAGTATAGTAACCATCACCATGGGTGCTCAGTAATATATCGTAGTGACTTGAATGAAAGAGCATAGAATGTCCAAATGACAGTAAGTATATGGATAATTAAGTTGTAAATACTCCATAGACAGATTTCAGTGGTTATAGATAAGTTCCATCTTGCAGTGAGACGGTACTCATTAGGTACTCATTAGGTGCCACGTGAAGTGAAGATTTGCTAAATAAGAACCCAAAGTGCCCAGTGAAAGATAGAACAAGTACAAAGAGTTCGCAACATCTATGATGTACTGGTCCAAAGTTGTACCTGTTGCGAGAGAATATTGGACCAAATGACGTCTTTGCCGTACAGATAATAGAATTTCATGCTATAAAAGAAGTAAAAAAAACAAAGCAATTTCTTTTATACGGGCCCATATGGGGAAACACCACCTCAAGCTGGCTTGTTTTTTGTGCAATCCAGAATGGAATCTCCTCCCATGTGAAAGGAACTTTGCCAATGACTGCATTTAGTGTTTGTGGGCTGATGCCCGGGGTAGCCAATTGTGCTTGTGCAGCTTGAGCGATTTGCACAGGGTTAAGTGTTAGGTTTCCCAGGGCTTTTGAAGCTACTGAATAATGGCCCAGGTGTGACACTATTCCTTGAATAGCCAGGTCTTCAAGTCTTTACGGAAGGGGAGTTCTTGCTCCTGCTGACAAAGCTGCAGGGGGAGAGAAGTCCAAAAAAGACGTGGAGCGTCCACCCCAGCGTGATCTCCGAATGCTGGGGACCTTCAGTAGGTGGGCAGAGGCTGATCTGAGTGGCCTGCTGGGTACATAAGGTGAGGCCAGTGGGCGTAGCAGAGGGAGACCTCTGCTGTTTATCGCCCTGTGAATGATGCAGAGGGACTTAAACTGCACCCTGCGCTCCACCGGAAGCCAGTGGAAATCCTTGAGAGCCTTGGTAGCCGGCTGATATCTGCGTGTGTCTGTGAGCAGTTGAGCTGCCGCATTCTGAACAATTTTCAGCCTCTTGACCACATAACATGGTGAGCCAAGGTATAAGGCATTGCCATAATCCAGACATCCTAGTACCAGTGCCTGGACAATGATTCTCCTGGCTGAGAAAAGGAAGAGCTTAAGAACTTTCCTCAGTATCCTCAGGGAGCCATAGCAGCTTGCAGAGGTTTTCCTTACCTGGCGTTACATCTTAAGTTTGGGGTCTAGCCATACTCCCAGCCTCTTTATTGGGCATGTGGCGGTTGGTAGCTTACTTAGGCAGTCTGGAATGAACCTCTGCAGACTGCCCCGAGGGTTATTGTCCAACAACATAACTTCTGTTTTGTCCTCATTGAGTTTTAATTTACAGCTGGCCATCCAACTGGCTACTGCTTAGGGGCACGAGGTAAGGGATGGGTGATTGGATGTCTGATCCGGTGAAATAGACTTGACCAGCTGTGTGTCATCAGCATAGGACGCCAATGAAAGTCCAAACTATTGCACCAGATTGGCAAGGGGGAGCATTTACAAGGTAAAAAGAGTGGAACTCAGGAAGGAACCCTGAGGTACTCCAGAACTGAGGGGAAGACTAGTGGAGTAGTATGATTGATCTAGAACCTGAAAGGTTCTATCCTTTAGAAAGGAAGAGAGCCACTGCAGGGCTCTGCCCTTGACACCTACATTAGAGACTCTCTGAGTAAGGATTGCATGGTCAATGGCGTAGAAGGCGGTGCTTAAATCAAGAAGGATAATGGCTGCGGAACCGCCCCGATCCAGAGGTTTTCTTAGTTCTTCGACCACTGCCAACAAAGCACAGTCCGTGCTGTGTTGTGGTCGGACCCCCATCTGGGTAGGGTGTCACTGACTGTGATTCTAGGAAGGCGGAGAGATTTTTATGAACATGTTTTACCAGTACCTTAGCCACTCCTGGGAGCAAAGAGATGGGCCTAGAATTGCTCAGATAGAGGGGTTCAAGGGAGGGCTTCTTCAAGAGTGGTCTAACTATGGCATGTTTCCAAGGCTGTGGGATCTGCCCACTTAGAATAGATAGGTTTAACAGCTTTGTCAGCACAGGGACAATGTGATCTGCTCCTTTATGAAGGATATGATGAGGGGCTGGGTCCAAGGGAGAGCCTGATTTTACCGTGCTTAACAGCTCCCTAACCAGGTCCCCTGTAAGTTGGGGAAATGATGATAAATGGCCCATTGTCGACTCAGATAGAGATATATTGAGGGAGAGGTCCCTCGTATCAGAGAAAGGGGAACTAGTCTTCCCCGGGAAAGAGGAATATATGTCCACTATTTTTCCCTGAAAGAAGTGTGCCAGATCATTACTATGCCTGACAGAGGCATTTTCCTTGGGGCAAGCTGTGGTTAGTACTGTAATGTCTTTAAGGAGCCTAAAGATTTCTTTGGGGGAGTTGGCTGAGTTGACAATTCTGGTGTCAAAAAAGATGGCTTGAGTCTTTTTAATTTCTGAGTGGTATAACCTAATGGCTTTCCTATAGTTCGCTTTACTTAAATAATCAAAAGACATTCTCCATTTCCTCTCCATCCGTTTGCATTCTCTTTTCAGAGACAGTAAATGGGCGTTGAACTAAGGGGACTTATGTGCCCGATTTGCAACTTTTCCGTCTAATTGGGAGAACTTTGTCAAGTGAGTCAGTGATCCATCGATTGAACTGCAGAGCTGCCATTGTGGTATCCTACGAAAAGGTCTGGTGATAGGCCTTCCAAGGCCTGTTGCCACCCTCCTTCATTTAGATTGCACCAGGTGCAATCTAATTGCCTGACAGATGGGGCAGTTGGAATTGAGGGGGTATTGTAAGCCTACAGGGAGTCATAAAGTGGTCTGACCAGGTTACAGGGAGAGGGGTCTGAAGCTAAGGTGTGTTCCTGTTACTGAACACCAGATCAATGGTATGGCCTGTATATTGTCACTAGATTATTGTATAGTGTCTGCACCTGTGCTGCTGATAAATTATCAACATTAGGATGCAGTGTGTTTCTGGTGAAGACTGGCCATGTCACTCCCTCATTGCTAAGGGGATTAAGTCTAAGGTTTTCTGTTGTGTGTGATAGGGCACAATTAAACCAATTTATATGCTCTTGGTAGGTTAGTGGTATTTATATTCCTTCGTACGGTGTATAATTTTCTGGTACATCATCCTTTTTGTAGGTCTGAAATTACTGTGTTGTGTTATCTGCAGCCATGAGCCTAACCCAGGAATAGAACACCTCTGTCCTATATGCTTCATGCGCCTCAACCACGAAGGTGAAAGACACACAATTGATGGACGGAATGCAGAACAAATCAAAACATTCACCCCCAGTCAAGAGATCTGGGTTAAATCCATCATTCTTTTGCTCACCATGCCACCCCAGTTTAGACCTGGCCATATGCAAATCAGTCTTGACCCTGTGCCTCATGGGAACAGTCCAGCCCGAACTGCCAAGCCAGGTCCTTCCTGGACCGGATACAAGCATCCTTGGACCAGTTTCGAGGTTTCACCCCTCATCAGCCAGGATAGCTTGAACCCAGTGGCACAGTGAGCCCGGGACCCACGTCTGGGCATACCCGGCGCACTTAGGGTGAGAAAGCAAAAGACACACAATTGATGGACGGAATGCAGAACAAATCAAAACATTCACCCCCAGTCAAGAGATCTGGGTTAAATCCATCATTCTTTTGATCTCTGTACTGGGGTGAATGTATGACATTGTTCTGCATTCTGTCCATCAATTGTTCTTTTTGCATTTGTCACCCTGAGTGGGACGGGTTTGCCCAGAAGTGGGTCCCGTGCTCTCCATGCCACTGGAGTCAAGCTATCCTGGCTGATGAAGGGTGAAACCCCGAAACTGGTACTAGGATGCTTGTTTCCAGTTCAGGGAGGACCTGGCCTAGCAGTTCGGGCTGGACTGTTCCCATTGGGTGCAGGGTCAAGACTGATTTGCATATGGTTGGGTTCAAACTGGAATGGCATGGTGAGCAAAAAAATGATGGACTTAGGCCCAGATCTCTGTACTGGGGTGAATGTATGACATTGTTCTGCATTCTGTCCATCAATTGTTCTTTTTGCATCAACCACAAAGGTGACATCTCCACCCGTAAGTGCAAGACCATGTTGTAGTAGTTTCTGAGTAACAGCATGTCTGCAGTTTTCAGCAGTGTTGAGTGCTGCCACTCCCCCATCTTTGGACATTATTCTAAATAAATTACAGAGAGGGTAAGACAATGGGAATAGATCCTTTGAAGAGTTCAAGATTGAACAGCCTACAGCCAATACATAGGAGTTACCTACTCAGCTGATAGTACCCTATCACCATGGATGTCTCCGGTAAGGAGGTAAGTAGGGGTCTTTGAGAATGTACGCAAGAACTACTCAGGCAATCCAAAAAATAAGAACTCAACCTACCAACAATGGCGGCGCTATGTTGTGTAATTTCCACTTTCCAGTAGGAAAAGCGTGTTTCTTTTCGGCAACCTAAATGTTGGGATTGTACCAGAATGATTCCAAGCACCCCCACAGAATATGTTGCCCTGTAGACCAGCTAGCTCACAGTGCCACCATAAGCACCCCTAAACCTAGACAGGTAGCAAATGGTTTTGGCAACCACAGAACACACGGGGACACGAACGCAGAAACATGTTGACCACACTTAATACGGTGAAGGGAGAATAATGTCCCAGATCACCGTATACCTATTTTTAATACCATACATCTGTTCCCTGAATAAAACACTGTTGAGTGACAGGTGTGATGGTTTTTAAATCACCTTTCACTTTCACACGGCCATCACTTAGTTGTAGAAGTGCATCCCTGTCTCCAGGTGTATGCCCGCCCTCTATCAAACGAAGTTTTTAGAGGGCGAGGACAGCCTATGATGAAGCATGACACCGGGCGGTGTGTGAGGCCAGTCCGAAACTTTTTATGAGATGCCCCCACTGATGTTGCATCTCAACAGTAGTCTGTAGGAAATTGTAGGAACCCACGTGAGGGGCAGCCTTTTTGTGTTTGCAACCACAGAACATGCCAAAACATGTGGTAGACAGTCCTGACTCCCTCAGGAATCGTGGTAACAGATCTAGAACCCTTTCGCTAAGTCACTCGTGTTGTCTTGGAGAAGTATACAATGAATACACAGAGGGGCGTTTTCAATATTTATCGAACCATTGTCATTCTTGTATAGAATATATCTGCTGCATGATCAATAGACAGAAGCAGATAAAACTAATTAGCAGTACAAGGACAGTGAACAAAATAAATAGTTCCACCATCTTGCTAAAACAATGTATATATGCAAGCATATAAAACAGTATATAGCGTACTCCTACTATGCGTTCTCTAACCTAGAAGCCGAGGGTGTGTGTATGTGTTCTGCCAAGAATCCCCTATTGGATGATCCAACCCCCATTACCTGAAGGGAAAGTATGTGGGTCCCCCTCTTGGTCACAGGTTGGACATCCCTCCTCACAGAGGGATCAGCAAGCAGCTGTGCTAAGGTTTCAGGGTGTAGTGACCTTGCAATGACAGCAAGTGCTCCTCTGCCCCAACCCAGAAATGCTTGTTTATTTATAACAAAAAGCATCCTTGCTCCCAAGCCGAGACCTTAGTCAGGCCGCTATTGTTTATGTTCTATTGATAGCTGCGTCGCCTCATGGTCGAATAACAAACAACCGCATTTGCACAATGTATGTTCAGACCTTGTTCGAGATCTTCAAGGTGTCATGCTAGTGTTCTTATGAAGTGGAATTTGTGAGCAATGTAGTTTTAGGGAAACGAATCCTGCACTCTCACGCACTCAAATGTGTGTCAAAAATCATCATGTGAAAGAGAAGGCAACTTAGGAAACATGTGCATGTTAAAATGGCAGTGTTTCTTCCCAGGCCTAACTGAGCCACATGACACTACTGTGAAAATAATAAATGTATATTGCTTTTAACTAAGTTTTATGATCTCATGGGACTCTTGCGGGATCGCGAGTAGTAACAAGAATTGGTAAATGCATTATGTTTCACCTATATGACTAATAATAAGCTGCTTTTTGTTACTTGCTGAGTAGTTGTGCAATATAAATTGCAGAAAGTCTGTTAAAGTGTTATGACTTGTTTATGTACAAAAAGACAATATATTATGCTTTTACTAGTGGTATAGTGCGGGTATGTAATAGCAATATTTTGAAAAATTAAATGAAAGATGGAAATAATAGAAATAATTGATGCAATAGCAATATTATGTGTTTAGAGGAGTTCTCTACTGCACCTGCTGCACCATTCAAATCATGCCCCTAGTGCATGCAAGATAACTGCATTTGTGACTGCCTGTTTAGAAGTAAACTATAGCAATGTTTGGTGTTTAGAGGAGTTATGACAACTTTTTTGCCCCGGTGCCACTGCACCTGCTGCACCATTCAAATCATGACCCTATTGCTTGTAAGGTAACTGCACTTGTGACTGCCTGTTTAGTAGTTAATTATTGCAATATTGGGTGTTTAGGGGGGTTCCTAGAGCTTTGGGCCCCGGTGCCACTGCACCTGCAGCACCATTTAAATCATGGCCCTAGTACCTGCTAGGTAACTGCACTTGTGACTGCCTGTTTAGTAGGAACATTTAGCAATATTCTGCGTTTCCTGGGGTCCCTACAGCTTTTGGCCCTGGTGCCACTGCACCTGCTGCACCATTCAAATCAAGTCCCTTTTAACTGCAAGGTAACTGCAATTGTGACTGCCTGTATAGTAGTAAAATATAGCAATATTAGGTGTTTAGAGGAGCGAACCTACCACGATCAAAGCTTTAAGGTACAAAGGGCCCCATGCATCAAACCAAAAACCGGTCGCAAACGGGTAGATTCACAGAATCTGCCCCTTTGCGACCGGTATTTTTGCATTTGTGATGCATCATCCCAAATGTAAAAATCACAACTTAAGGAATCGCTAAAATTGCGATTACTTAAATTGCGATTGCATGTAAGGAATCGCAAATTGCGATTCCTTAAATGCAATGCATTAAAACTAAAGTTGATGGCAATTTGCGATATCTTTGAAAAATGCACTGAAGTGCATTTTTCAAAGTCACATTTTACACACACAAAGGCCTTGGGACATGTGTGTGCGCAACATGTGGAAAAATGGGAATTTCAGGGGTGCAACAGGGTATCCTTTCGGAACCATTGAAATTGCAAGCGTAATTTGCGAGTACCTATTGGGTTCTCGCAAATTGCGCATGCAATTCCCATTCATTCCTATGGGCCTCTGGGCCCATAGGAATGAATGGGAATCAATTCCTTGATTGCGGCTCGCAATTTGCGAGTCGCAATTAAGGAATTTGTAGGAATCGCATTTATTTTTGCGATTCCTACATGCATTGCATTTTGAGATTTCTAAATAGCGAATCGGTAAAATTTGCTATTTAGAAATCTCAAAATGCGGGCTTGATGCATGTGCCCCTAAGTGCCTATTATAAAAATCCTTGCAAGGCTTGCCAATGCTAAGCCCTAATTATTTCACAGTATTCCAATTACTCGTGTATTGAGAACATCGCTCCACTCATGTAAGATTTACCTGCCCTTCTAGGTAATTTACTTATCTGCCTTCTAGATGTTTTTCCATGAATTAATAGAATAATAATGATAGGAGCCCTTTTCTGGGCACTATTAACCAGTTTCCTCTCTGCTATATCTACGAACTTTAAAAATCTTCCAGTAAATTGTAAAGCTTCTCCCTGCAAGCAGGCTATTACTGCTTTGCGGCATGTTCGTATAGCTTGACGATTAAAGTCCTGCCTTAACAGACTTCAGCGTTCAGCTGATAAAGCTGGGCAACTACAAACTATATGGAAAATATCTTCTATCTTGTAGTTGCAGAGGCGGCATGACATTTCACTATTCAGCTTTTTCCAAACTGGTGTGTCACTGCAAAATTGAAAATCGCCAAGCCAGAGTCTCATAAGCTTCAGCTAGATAATTCGGATAATTCTGAGGGTATAGCTTGCCATATGTTGCAATTACCATCCATGCATGGGATCTTTTCGCCAATGCCCCTCTGTCCAATAGGGAGGACATTTTTTTACTGCACCCATTGATAACTCTGTTAAATGGAGCCTGAGAGAGGGTTAAGGCCCATAGTTGTTCTGCCTTGAATGTAGATAAAGCCAAATTGAAATATTCATGGGCCTGCGTGTGTTTACGATCACTTATTGCCTCCCAAACAACTGACATAAGTGTGGAATTATTATAATTTCTAAGTTTGTGGCAGAATTTCAAATATGCCTTTAAGCTGTTTAAGTACTGTCTTCTAAGCCCAAACTCTAATTGAATTTGTGCTGGCGAGGCCTGCTGAGGGAGATTGAACAGGCGACGGAAAGTTCCTGTCACAAGCTTATCTATGATGTTATCAGCCTTCCCACTTAAAATCTCCACGCTGTATGTCAAAGATGGAACATGTTTAGCTGACATAACTTGTAATAATGGTTTGAGGGACAGCCCTTTAAAGCTATTCCTGAGGGAAGCAAATACTACAGTTAAATAATTGTTCCTTCTTTGTAGTGCAGCACCCTGGTTCTTAAATGAGCCCCTCGCATCTAGTATGAAACCCAAATATTTATACTCTAGAGCCAACTCCAGCACGGGCTCTTCTATGCTGCGTATTGGGCGAGCTGCTATACCTCTTGACACCAACATGGTTTTTGTCTTGTTTAAGTTGACCTTTAACCCGTGGGACGAATCGTACAACGCAGTTTCACTAATTAACCGCTGCAGCCCCACCTTTGTGTAGCTCAGCAGAACAAATTGCCGGCATACAATAAGTGGGAGACCTTGTAGCCAGCCACCAACGGAGAGTGTGAGTTAATGCTATTCAAAAGTGAAGAAATATCAGCAAAATACAAATTGAACAAGATTGGGGCCAAGACACAACCTTGTTTTAAACCGTTCGATTATTAATATTTTTTTAAATGGTTGAGCCTTGGCCCATCCTTACTCTTGTCCAAGTATTCATGTACAGCAATTGAATCACTCGTTTAGGTGAAATTCCAAGTTTCAATAACTTATCCCAGAGAATATTCCTCTGCACCGTATCAAAAGCAGAACGAAAATCAATAAAACACAAATGGAGATTCAGTGAGTGACACCAATTCAATTGTGAGTGCTAGCATTTGAATATCAATAGTGGTACCCATGCCTTTAATAAACCTAGTCTGATTTATTGGCAACAGGTTTTTGGAGACCACCTAGGACGTTAAGTCTGCCAGCAGACATTTGGCAAAAAACTTTGCCTCACAGTCCATTAGGGCTCACAGCTGATAATTGGTGGGGTTCGTGGTTTGTCCAGCTTTATAAATTGGAGCCAGGATTGAGCCCCTCCAATTATCTAGAATTTCTTCGCTCACCAGAATATGGTTAAATAAAATTGTCAATTTTTTTACCCAATATTGTGGATTCTCCTTGTAAAGTGCTTGGGGACACCATTTGGCCCCGGGCCACCATGCCGGCGGCTGTTGCTAATAATTATCTCCACGATTTTAGGATGGATCTTAATAGCCAAGTATTCCCTAGTATAATTACAAATGGTGTGAGGTGCAGTAATATTCGCAGAAGAAAAGCCTTACATTCCATTTCCTACATGAATGAGAGTAGGGTCAGTGCAGTTCTGATGTGGATGGGGAGTGCTTTTTCAAAATCCTCTATACAGTCCTACACATTTAAGACATTTTATAGGGTTAGATGAATTAACCAGTACAAATGGCATCTGTTTGTCCTAACAAAAATCGTATATTCTTTTAGACCTTTCTGTACATTTCGATTACATTAATCCTTTTAACAACAGAGGGGCATATTCTCAAGGACTTATCGCCGATTTATCGGCACTTTAGCACCGCAAAAGTGGCAATAGATTTATCACCCTATTCTCAAACTGGTGCACACTGCCGATATCGCCAGTTTTCCAGCGATAGCTGCCGCAAAAAATGTCGCCACGGATGAGAGTGACAACTAACGCTAATGATATGCAGAGTAGGCGTTCCCGTTCCAAAACACATGAAAACACCACTTCGCGATATTCTCATCGACCAGCCAGATCGGCGAAGCGATCCAAAAACAGGCAATAAGGTGCGTTAGCAGCAGGGATTTAACACCTGCCTATTACTGGTGTTAAGCAGGACGACAACCTACAGTAGAAAGGGAGCCCAGCCCAGAGCCACATCTGAAGACCCACAGATGCCATGGAGCCAATGATCATGCAGCTTGGAGACCCAAGAGGACCACAACACCCACCGGCACCATCCCCAGGACCCCCCCGGACCACCCCACCGGACTACCACCTAGGCAGTGCAGAAGAAGACAGCGGACGTTCCTAAAATGCACCAGCCTCAGACACTCAATGCCAGAGGATGCCATTGCCCACTACAGGCTCAAAAGGACAACCATCCTCCGCATCCTGACCCATATTGCCCACAGGCTGATGGTACCAACACAGCGGAGAACCAACATCCCTCCGCAGACAAAGCTGATGTCTGTGCTGCACCTGTTGGCCTCTGGTACCTTCCAACCAACAACTGCCAGAGTTGGAGGAGTCTCACAGCCAGCCCCATCAAACTTCCTCACACATGTCTTGGATGCATGTCCACAAAAGCAACGGCGGGCCCCTGTATCCGCACCACACTCTAGTTCCAATTCGTAGTGTTCCTGCGCAACCAACCCCAACTCCAGCCGT
The DNA here is from genome assembly GCA_963921515.1 of Calotriton arnoldi. Classification (NCBI taxonomy): domain Eukaryota; kingdom Metazoa; phylum Chordata; class Amphibia; order Caudata; family Salamandridae; genus Calotriton; species Calotriton arnoldi. Next base: position 13,892 of record CAWUFW010020803.1, read on the forward strand.
CGCTTGACGCCTCTGTGCTCCAGATCCAAGATTGTAGTTACTGAAATGGGGGCGCGTCAGGTCATGAAGTCCAGTAGTCAACAGTAGTGTAAAAACAATTCTTAATTACAAATACATAAATCAACAATACGAAAAGCTTAGCCAACGCGTTCCATTCCCAACGGGGAACTTCATCAGGGCAACATGTGGATTCAATTAACTGCATATGCTGCGGGAACTCCCCAATACAATTCCATATTCCGAAAGTCAGTATTCAGAAACCTGTTGGATAAATGGTGACAATGGTCAAGCGTCCGTATAGTCACAAACGTAATCTGGTACAGTGTATTGCACTTGGACAAACCGGAATGCTAACAGGTATGATAAACCCTGCATAAAAAGACTGTAACAGAAGTTTGTGTGGTCGTAACCTTCGTAGGAAAGAAAAGGAAGGTTACGACCACATGAACTTCTGTTACGGTCTTATTGTGCAGGATTTATCATACCTGTAAGCATCACGGTTTGTATCAGCTTGATACCCCTGCACCTTCACTTCCCCCACACTGCGCAGGAACAGCTGGAGACCAAGCAAGGGAACTACAACATAGCTGGCTTCCCACACATGTTGGGGGCAATTGACTGCACACATGTACTACTTGTGCCCCCTGCCGACACTGCACACAATAACCACAACAGAAACCACACGCATTCCATCAATGTGCAGGCAAAAGTGGACCACCGGGGCCTGTTCATGAATGTCAGTCGCAAACTTCCCAGGCAGTGTGCATGATTCCTACATCTTCCGCCAAGTCCATCACCAACCAGCGCTTTGAGGATGGCACCTATGGAAATGCACTGCTCGTCGGTAAGTACCAACTGAACACACCACACACCTCAACTCCACAATCATACAACTCACAACTGTGGGAATGCACACATTACAAAATCACATACAACATGCCAATCAACATGCCCAACTACCAGACACGACAACACAAGTAACTGTGGTAACCGTGGCCAGCCATGTAGACAAACCATCAACGGCATGGCACCTCTGCCACACAATTGCAGAATGTGGGGAGAGGTGGGAACCAAGTATGTGCGAAGGAAGCAAGTGACCCATCAATAAGAATGTACACAATGCCAAGTGTGGCGGTGATGTGCTGGACAGACTTCAGTATGCAGAGCACATACATGTCCATGTGGACATATACTGCTGGTGTTTGTAGTGTTGTGGACAGTGGACGCAAACAGGTTACCTCAGGCAGTGTGGAAGACCTTGGACATGTAGCTTTGTCCCCCCCCTGTAAGCGTGAGCGGAGTGGCCTTGGTTGGCGTAAGTCGTGAATAAATAGCCTGGGGCTCTGGGCGTGGTTCAGTTCTGGGATGGCCACCAAAGTAACTACTGCGTGTGTCTTTGTGTCCGCCATATCCTGTCCATAGGCTTACACACACGTGGCCGACCACCTTCAACGACCAGATTTACACTAGAGACGAGGTGGCTATGTCCCAAGCCAACCCGCGCACATCTCGTCATCACATGCAGGGTCGTGTCTGCCAGGGCGGCGCCCCCCACCCAGCCACGAGGCCACCGCCATGACCAGTGGTGCCTTCGCGATCCTGTGTGCCTGCTGCACCCTAGCCCTGGTCCCCAGACCGGTTCGCCGCCCAGCGATGACTGACCGCCCCTGCGCACCCAGGTCTCAATGCTTACCTGCTGCCACCGGCGTGTCTCCAAGAGGGCCCACCATGTGCCGGTGCAACCTCCTCAGCCGATCGCTGGATTCCGCGCCACAGGCCCACAGCGCACCCTGCGGCACCGCACCGCGGAGTCCTGTGTGTGCTGACTGCTGCCTTCAGGGTACACTGCGGTCCAGCAGGGCTCTCAATTCAAATCGAATCTTGATTGGCAGGACGGCGTATCGAGGTCTACGCATCATCGCAGGCTGCACACCCGCTCAGCTCTTCAGGTGCCCCTACCTCAGTGCACCACAAGTCATTGTCCCGTGGCGGTAGGACCGTGCCGGCCGCAGTGCATCGGGTGCCACTAACCCAGTGCGCAACAAGTCATGGACCCTTTATGATTGAGTCTCGTGGTGCGGACGCCATCATGTCACCTCCGGCAGTGGGGAATGTGATGTGGTAGGCCCCTTTTATTGGCAGGGTCACATGTCCTTTGACGCCTGTGCTGGATGGGTGTGATTTGGGTGTAACATGCTGACAACTAGACCAGTGATCAGCAGATCACTACAGGGAAGACCTGGGACATGTAGCTTTGTCATCCGCCCCTGTAAGCGTAAGCGGAGTGGGCTGGGCTGGCGTATGCCAGTCCAGCGTAGGGGTGTGAACAATGAGCCCAGGGCTCTGGGCGTGGTTCAGTTCTGGGCTGGACAAGAAAGTAACTAATGCGTGTGTCTCTGTTGTAGTGTCGGCACCACCCGGACCGCAATCGGCAATGTTGCACCCTGTGACTCAAGTCCCACAACATGAGCAACATGGACGTAAGGGGGAATCACTGACCCTACATTCATCCATACTTTCATACTTGAATGATCATAGACATGACACATCTGTGTGAATTTGAAGGTTTTATTCACATTGAGTGGAGTGTTGAAGCTAGAGCAGTACAGGGCCATGCACACCCCACTTTACATTGTTGCCCCGTGGAGGCCAGCCAGAGTCCTTTAGGGAATGACAAGTTCATCGGAAGAGGAAGAGTTCAGTCCGCAGTCTGATTGCTGTGTCATTGGTAACCAAACAGAATATGGCAGTCCATGTCGAGGTCCAAGGTGAGTGTCGCAGAGTGTATCGGGGGACAGTGGAAGGTGATTATGCAGAGGGCAGAACCAAGCAGAAACAGGCCATATGGCGGAGATGAATGCTACCGCTTCCTTCTTACCACTAAGGCAGAATCATCTGCATCTTCGTCCTCTGATGTTTCATGTGCCTCACATGTGGGTGGTGTTGTTTTGTCTGCATCACTGTGTGGCAGTGACACATCAGTGGCCGGAGGTGGATTGTCTGCAGCACTGTGTGTCACTGACACATCAGGGGGCGGAGATGTGGATGTAGAAGCAGCAGCAGCATTCATCGGCGCCAGGCCTTGTGGGGGCAATGCCATGATGAGGTTCTGCAGGGCATGGAAGTACCCAGCTACATCTCACTGGTGTGCAGCCATTGCAGCCATTCTTTCTGCCTGCATCCGCTCCATGTTCTCCATGATCCTCCGCATGTGTCCCAACTCCCGGCTGAGATCGCTGGAGCCACTCTGACTAGACAGTTGTCCTTGTCTCAGAGTCAGGACTCCAGCGATGTCAGCCATGGATCATTGGAGAGCATGGAGCGGACTGTGGGTGTCCGTTAGGGGCTGTAAGTGGTCCCTGATGGGACTTAGACACCCACGTAGGGCATCTAGTTTGGCTGCCATGAGGTCGAACCCCACCTGCACCTGATCAGCCATCTTCTCCTGGCACCCTAACACACGGTGTTGGAAGGCCATGTGTTGTTCGTGGGGGTCCTGGGAGACAGCCGTGGTGGTGGGTGCTTCCTGCTGTGTGGTCTGTGCAGGGGGTGAGGTCTCCTCGATGCAGGTGGGCTGCCCTGCTCCTGGAGGTGAGGTGCCGAAGCTGTCCATGAGCTCTTGGAGGGCATCGGGGTCGAAGGTGTGGAGGTCCTCTTCATCATCAGTGAAGAGATGTTCGGTCTGCTCTGCAGGAGGTGTTGATTCTCCCTCTGCAATGTGAAGGGGAGATGCAGTTTAACATTGTGTTCACATGTATGTTGACGCATTGTACAAGTTTGCATACAGACTGCATGACAATGTACATTGTGACTGTTTGGGAGGAGCTGCCTATTTGATGCGGGACAGTGGACATTTCGACAACATCACGGATGTGTGTTTGTAATTGTACATTATCATCTCACATTTCCCTGCTATGCCAAATGTGATTGGCCAGTTTCTACACACAAGCAACACCAGTTGTGTCCTCTGTTCTGTTGTGAATGTGTTGCAGTTTGTACCATATTGTTGTCAATGTTGATGTGCTCTGAATGTTATGTGTGTGTGCTGCATTTTGGGAGAGTCGCCCCTGCAGCTCTGATTTTGCTTCCCCTTATCCCTTTCAGGCGGTGTGCCTTTGACTTCTGTGCTTATACAGTGCTGAGATGTTGCATACTTGGGTAAATTGGGCTCTTGGTGGGAGTTGGGACTCTGGGGCATGGTTTGTCCGCAGATGTGTTGTTGACGTCAGGGGTTGTTTGTGCACGTGGATGTGTTAGAGTGTGACCTGCTCCTTTACGGATGTGGTCCACACTCAGCCACCTCAGTGTCGTGGCATGCAACATGTCATGATATATTGACTGCAGCCATGCTATTCGTCATGCAGTGTCACTTGCATTGTCAGTGTGGCTCACAGACACGCCGCTTTGCTGGGTTTGGCACATGTGCATGGGTTGGTTGTGAGATTGGTGATGTGTGGGAAGGGCCCGCTCAGGGCACATAGTCGACGGGGGCCTACTTGCTGTTTCTAGGTGTGCTGCAGTGTGCCAAGGGGATCAGGGACATGATCCAGAGTCATTGTGGGTGTGCACTGTGCTATACTAAATTGTGCATGTGTGACATTGTGCCCATCTCCCCCCGTCCCCCCAGTCCCTGGTCGTTACTCACCCTGTTGTGTTAGGTCATGTTGAGCAGTGTCCGGTCCCCCAACTCCTGCCACCGTCTCCACACTGATGACTGTGGACACCATTTCCTCCATCTCATCCAGCTCCTCCTGTGGCGCTGGACGCCCACCTCCAGTCTGCATTGCTGCCTTCTGGTTGTTGCCGAGTTTCTGCTTGGTTTTGCGCTTCACAATAATTCCAGAGCCTCTTGAACTCTTCCATTGTCCTCCCCAGCACTCCGACTGCATTGACCTTGTCCACGATGGACTGCCATATTACATTTTTTGTTGCCAATGACACAGTGGAGGTGACGAACAGTTGTTGATGGTGTTCTATCACCTACGTTATCAGGATCCTGTTTTCCTGCGGACTGAACCGCGTCTTCCTCTTCTTCTTCTCCTTTCCCTTCCCTGACCCAGAGGTCCCAGGCTGGTCCCCCGTGGGGGTTGTGGGGTTCTGGTTGTCCTCTGTGCTTACTCCGGCTACCTCCATTGTGCTTCGCAGTTGTTTTGGTTTTGTTTGTCTTTTTTTTCTGCTTTTATAGTGATTTTTCCCGCCTGACGTGTGTGAATTGCAGGCTTGGTGCAGCTTATCGCTGATTTTTTTATCGCGGTTGGGCCCATCGCCACTTTTTTCACGTTCGGCTTTAGATTTTTATCGCCGTCCCGGTAATTTTATCGCGGACATTTGATGCGTTATCGGGAAAATATTGCATGTTACCACCGTGTTGAGAATAAGACGTTAACACTGCGTTATTTTCCCGCAATAGACAGCGATATGAAAAATTGCGTTAACCTATTTTGGCGATGATTATCGCACGTTCTTGAGGATATCCCCCAGACTTTCTTTCTTTGAGGTGACATACATTTGTCAGAGTTTAGAAGCATTATTGCATATCATATGGACTCTGATGGTTTTCACTGTTCACCAGCCACTCCTAGAAACATTGGGAAAATGTGATGAGTTTCTTAGAGCACTTTTGAACAGTAGATGAGTGGTATGAAGTGATATATAATTCTAATATTATTCATTTTATAATATATTACTATCTCTTCCATACGGTCCTCGATTTTAATCTTCCTGGTGGATTTAAAGCTTTGTGGCAACTATGCACTTTCCAGCTGCCCAATCCACAGTGCTGAAGTCAAGGGACAACAGCTCTGCACACAAAAGTAATTTAAAATAATAGCCTATCTCCTATGGTATATAAAACAATGCAACACGACACCTCAGAACTATATGACTAAATATAGAAGTGAACGGGGTGAACATCTGCAAGTGAATGGGCACGGGTGCAGTGACTACCTTTATCGTGGCGAAAAGTGACACCTGATATAAAACAGCAAAGTTGTAATAGGTTGTATATAAAACACGTTATTGCTACTATGTTATTAGTACCTTGCAGCATGGAGACCTGGGTTCTGTTTCCTTCTTCGTCAGTTGGCAAATAATTTTGTTATTCCTGGCAAATGCTAGTCTGTCTTGGCCTTAGTTTCCAGATATGTGTAATGTAAACATGGAGTTGAGAACAAAGTGATAAATGCACAAGTTTGAATAAACAGTGAAACAAATTATTTTTATGCAAAAGAAGGGATGTTTTTTTCCACCCTCCTGAAATAAATTTTTGTATATCGTTTTGATTTCCCGCTTCATTCAAAAATTTGGAGCTAATAACACCACACTGGCAAAGTTCTCACATCTACAATGCCAAAATGGTGTAATCAACACACGAAATGTGGCGAATTATTTTGAAATGTGCAGGAAGCTGCACGTCCAGCAATTTTAATAACATTTCCTTGTTGAAATCTGCAAATTATGCGCATATGTGGATATCTGCCAAAATGCGGCAAAGCCATCATTTTATTCTAGGGTCGCACAACTACATGTTTCTAATGGCTTTGCAAATGCCTGAGAAATTAATGACACTGTACGATCTTCTTGACGTCATTTCCTCACGTTGATAGCGTTGCCGGAACAGATTTGTTGAATTTCATATATTAACGCTGAAAGTGGTTTGACCCTGAAGGGACGTTCAGTCGTTTGACTCTCCCCTGGGTTTCAACGGGTTGCTCGAGCCTCTAAAAAACAAAGGGGGATATTCACGACATTCGGCGTAAACTAACGCTAACCTCAGTTAGCATTAGTTTTTTTATCGCCGTCTACCGCGGAAATTTATCGCTGTGTTAGCGGCGTATTCACAACGCGCCGCTAACAGGCGATAATTTCCACTACCGGGTGAAATGTCCGGCGTTAAGGTTAGCGTCACGGCGATACAAATCCTGACGCTAACGTGAAAAAAGTGGTGATGGGCCAATTAGCTACCAGGAACGGCATGCTAATCAATGTCGGTACACCTTTTTTCACGTTCGGCGCGCAAAACCACGATAAAACGCCTGCTATGCAGCCCAAACACAAAAAAAAACAAAGAAAGGAAACATAGCAGAAGAACCATGGAGGAGCCTGGACCCAGCACAGAGGCCAACAACAACCCCACAAACACCCAGGAGGACCAGCCAGAGACCCAGGGGAAGGCGAAGGAGAAGAGGAAGAGTAAGACGCGGTTCAGTCAGCATGAAATCCAGGTCCTGATTGCGGAGGTGACAGAACACCAACAACAACTTTTTGTCAGCTCCACTGTAACATTGGCAACCAAAAACGCAATATGGCAGTCGATCGTGGCCAAGGTGAATGCTGTCGGAGAAGTCAGGAGGACAGTGGACGACTGCAAGAAGCGCTGGCATGATGCCAAGCGCAAGACCAAGCAGCAACTTGCAGCCAACCTGAAAGCAGCAATGCAGACTGGAGGTGGGAGTCCAGTGCCACAGGAGGAGCTGGATCTGTTGGAGGAACAGGTGTCCCAAGTCATCAGTGAGGAGACGGTGGTCGGAGTTCCGGGACAGGATACTGCTCAACACGACCAGACACAACAGCAACAGGATGAGTACCAACCAGGGACTGGGGGATGGGGGAGATGGCCCCAATGGCACTCATGCACAATTAAATATATTGCAGTGCACACCCACAATGACTGCGGATCATGTCACGGATCCCCTTGGCCCTGGTGGTATAGACACATCTCACCTTACTCAACTAATACATTGCAAGGCACATATTGGTGGGCACACACACATGGAAATGTGCACAGAAAAGTCTAACAAATATAGTCCAAGTATCATATCAGACCACAAGATAAGGGCTACGTGAAAGAGCAAAGGCCCACATTGATTGGTGATGTGGCAGCCTGTCAAAATGGCCCCCTTGCCTCAACACCTTGCATATGCATGTGCCCGTATGTCGGAGTTGTGTGCAATGCATGTGCAACAAGGGTGACACAACTGCACATGCACAATCTTGCACACAACACAGACACACAGGCACAATGCCGCATGTCTGCTGACATTGGTGGTGGCATGCCCACTCGTGCACATGATCAGTCACACACACAGTGCATCCACATGTCAAGTATCAGAGAGATGGGGCTCTGTGCAGACAATTAGAAAATAAGTGATGTTGAGACAAGTGGGCCATGTAGACATCCTGCCACATCTCCAGTATATTATTCCCCCTGCATGTCCATGAGATGCAGTCCTGTGCACACATAGACGGCTTGCAGCGTGAGCCCTGTGGGGCGATGGTGCATGGCAGTTGTGCTGGTTGGGGGGCAGGATGGGGGGGAGTGGAGTTAGAGATAAGACATGCAGGAGTTAGGTAACTACAAAATAAAGCCAAACAATTACCTTGTGCTTACTGCATAGCAAACTCGGCGTAGCAGCAAGTGCAAGTTCAATAGTAGGATTCATTAATTACTTACCTAACTCAAGCACATCTCCAACTCCACTACCCCCATCCTGCCCCTCACCTGCCCTGCACCAGCACCAAGCACCACCGCCCTGCAGAACTACCACTGCGAGCCGTCACTGTGTGTACACCAAGTGAGAAACCATCTAGTGAGTCTGCATACCAGAAACACATGCAGGGTCATATTCACAAGGAAGTGGCAGTGAGAGGCGTTAGCCTTCTTGGCTTAACGCCTCTCTCCACCACCTTGGAAAAGCAAGGCTACACCATATCCACAAGGTCATGGTGCAAACTTGCTTTTCCACCTGCGATGGCGCTAAGTCTCACAACTGAGCGCCAACGCAGGCACCCTTGCACCAGAGTGCAATGGTGTCTGCAAGCAGGGAGGTTTCCTTTATGTACAGGAAGGTGTCCCTTCCTTCATATAAACAAACCTAAAATGCCATTTTCTAACTTACATGTGTGCTGCTCCAAGCACACATTAAATAATTGCGTTAAAGAGCAAATCAGACAGAAAACTAAAAAAGCCTTTGTGAGTGAGCACTTACTCAAAAAGGGGTTGGAGGTACGGCCATCCGTGCGCCTACGTGGAGGTATTCTGTAGGTCCAAAGATCACTGACAGATTCCAGAATGATCTAAAAAGAATCAAGACAGAAAAGGTGGTGTGAAGCGGGTTGAAGATGTGGGGAATATAATTGCCACTTCATGTAGACATCCACAAATGTGTAGATTGCCGGTACTTGGTCAAACGATCTAATGCGGCCAAAGCTCCCTAAAGAGCATTAAGGAGAACAAGGGTGACAAGAGAGACACTACGGCTGCTGCCGTAGGTCCCCTCTCGTCCCTGTGTGAGAAAAATCACGATTACTAAACGCGCTAAATGATGCTGCATGGGGGTTAGGGAATATAATTACCAATTGGTGTAGACATCCACAAATGTGTAAATTGCCGGTACTTGGTCAAACGATCTAATGTGGTCAACTATTCATAAAGAGCATTAAGAAGAACGAGGGCGGCGTGAGAGACACTCCGGCAACTGCCGTAGGTCCGCTCTCATCCCTGTGTAAAATCACGATTACTGAACGCGCTCAAGGAAGCTGCAGGAGGGTGGGAGTGACATAGCGGGTACAACAAATGTATGGGCCGGCATGTTAGAACATGCATCTAATCACATATTGGCATTCTGAGGGAAAATACCACATTTAACAGTACCGCATTTAAAAGACGGGTAGAAAGCTTGCGGCAATAACTTCACCTTGAAATAACCGTCCGGCTCCGATTCTGCTTACAGAATGAGCTTGCGGTTACACATCCCGTTAATATACGTGGATCTAAACGTGCACGTGGAGTGCAGCAGCTGGATGGCTACACGTTGGGTAACGTGAGACACGGAGCAGCGTGCCGGCGTAAAATAGGAAAAAGATAATGGTCTTGTGGGCTGGAGACTAGTATGATTTGGGTCACATGTAGAGTTCTGAAAGAAGCTGGTAAATCATGTAGAAAAAATGTCAATAATGTATACGATGTTAAAATGATAAAGGACTGCAACCTTGTCAACTAGAGTAGTTCAAGAGAGACTCATCAATGGTGACAAACTGAACAGTAGATGTTACATACAGCAGGTTGTTAATATTTACAAGAAACCTCGTGTTATAAATACACATAAATGTTAATGCACCACTCAGATGTCGAAATTACAGCGTTACATGACATACTCGAGAGTAGCATTTACTACAGGAGATTGTTGATGTTAGTGAAGAACCACATGTTGGAAACACATATAAATGTTTATGCAATGTTCAGATGCTCCAGGAGCAGGGCAACCCAGCTGTATCGTGCAAACCACACCCCCTGCACAAACCACACATCAGCAAGCATCTACCACCACGGCTGTCTCCCAGGACCTCCCAGGACCTCCCAGACCCAAATCTTGAATTCCAACACTGTGTGTTAGAGGTCCAGCAGGAGATGGCCCATCAGGTGCGGTTGGGGTTTGACAGCCTGGCGGCCAAACTTGATTCCGTTTGTGGGTGTCTGAGTTCCATCCGGGACCACGTACTAAACATCACGGACACCCACAGTCTGCTCAATGCTCTGCAACACTCCTTGGCTGCCATCGCTGGAGTCATGACTCAGAGACAGGAACAACTGTCCAGTCAGAGTGGCTCCAGCGATGGCAACCAGGAGTTGGGCCGCATACAGCAGATAATGGAGGACATGGAGTGGATGCAGGCGGAACAAATCGCTGCCACGGCTGCACACCAGCGAGATGTAGCTGGAATATTCCATGCCCTACAGATCATCATCACTGCATTGCTGCAGCAAGGTCTGGCGCAGATGAATGCTGCTGCTGCTGCTTCTACATCCACATCTCTGCCCCCTGATGTGTCAGTGCCTCACAGTGCTGCAGCCAATCTACCACCTCCCACATGTGAGGCACATGACACATCAGCGGACGAAGATGAGGATGAGTCGGCCTTGTTGCAAAGAAGGAAGCGGTAGCATTCATCTAGGCCAAATGGCCTGTTTCTACTTGGTTCTGGGCTGAGCATCATGCCACGGAATATCACCTTCCACTGTCCCCCAATACACTCTGTGACACCCACCTTGGACCTCGACATGGACTGCCATATTTCGTTTGGTTACCAATGACACAGCAATCAGACTGCTGACTGAACTCTTCCTCATCCTTTGGGCTTGTCAACCCTAAAGGACTCTGTCTGGCCCTCCACTGGGCATCAATGTGATGTAGGGATTGCATGGCCAAGTACTGGTCCAGTCTCCAACTATGTAAACAGACATGTGTATACATATCTTTCAATCACACAGATGTCAGTTGTCCATGATCAATCCAGTATAGCAGTTTCGCAAAATGTAGGAGCAGTGATTCCACCAAAAAGTACACCAAGGTAAATAATACAAATGTCAATGTTTTATTGTGATCCTGATAGGCAGTGAGAGGACTGGGTATGTGTGGACCAGCTGTGCCCCCATTGCTCCAATACACCAATCTAGCAATATCCCAAATTAGCCCCACATCCATAAAGGAAATAGGATTGTTTTTAAAAAGGCAAAGTCTGTTGCAGGCCACAAGTAGTATCAGCCTTAACAATTGCTGAAAGAAAGGCTCATGGCATATCTACTCACACACCCTACAGGCTGGACAAAGCCTGTTGTGAATTTCCACATGGAATTTCACATCCCAAGATGGTGCTCACCATATACACATTGACGAAGATAAGTAAGGGCACATGTCTACCAGCCACTAATTGAACCACAATGTCTGCCTCACTGAAGTAGAGTTGGCAATAGGGACTCACCCCAAAGTGTAAGGCGTCAGTCAGCCCCTTCTTGTGGACAAACAATGCTTACTGACTTTGGAACCCACACATGGTGTGACCACTGTGAGTGGGTAGAGCAATGTGACAAGGGATGCGTGGTGCTCTGCACTAAGCATATAGTAAGAAGCAGTGCCACCATTTCAAGGGTGGCATCACTATGAGGCAAAAGGTAACAGCTGTGAGAATATGCCATGACACTGGCACATGAGTGAGCAATGCAACATTTCACCTTTTGTGGCCAGCAGAACTGTGTGCATGCCCAAAAATGTGTAAGGTGACAAATTCATGACTTCACAACTTCAGAGATTCACAAAAGGCAAATAGGAGAAGTCAAGTCAGTACATCTAAGTGTACTACTCCTAAATGGCTGTTGTGAATACCGGAAAACTTGAACTCATGACTTACTCTCAGATGAATACTTTGTGAATCCAGACCACTGTTCTGCCATATGCATTTCCCAATGGACACACAGAAAGACTGCTACTTGCATAGCTGCCAAGGTTTCAGATTGCTATGTGTGACATTTTTATAATTTCTGTGTAATTATGAGTGACATTTTATCAACTATGAGTGACACTTTCTAAGGAGCAAAATCAAGCAATGAGACGAGGGAAACATATAAACATCATTAATTACACCCATTTGAGCAAAGATAAACTCTAAGAAGATCTTAGAATTGCTGTAAAGCACCAGAAATGGAAGGGCATTTTTGGAAGCTGGAGATCCAGCAACTGCTAACTGAGGAGGCCAGTCACACTACAGGAGTCTCGGGGGTTTGCAAGTCACAGTCTACAAAGGAGGCCTGGAAATTATCAATGCCTCTGAGTTTATATAGGAGAGAAGTGCGCACAGAGAAGGAACAGAGGATACATCCTGACATTTACAAAGGTTATACAGGATGTCAATAGACTAAGTACTGAAGTTTAAGGTGGGGCTCAGGGCCCTCCTGTGGGTTGTGTAGAAGTATTAGGGAGCAAGGCATGGGCCTTGGTGTACAAAGGAGTTCCACGGACACTCACAGCCAGTGCAAGTGCACACAAAATGGATAGGGGTCACAGAGTGACACTGTAAGGTGTACAATCATGGAGGCCCAGTGGGCTGCCTATTCACCCTCTGGACTGCGTTCTGCTGTACGTGCTTCATTAGGCCAGTGCTAACAATTAAAGAAACGTTCACGCAGACAGTGGTTGAGGTTTAGTGACAGAGTAGTAGTTACTTAACTCACGTCAGTGGCACAGCAGCGCCTGCCCAGTGTGGCGGAAACTCTAATTAGAAACTAAGTAAGTAGAAACTAGTATAAACTAAGTTAAAACTTACTTGAACAACCATCAACGCCGGTCAGGGTCTTCTCTGTCAGTAAGCCTGACACCGGCGACACGTGGTGACGGGGTCACGGAGGGTGCACTCACTGGCACAGCACATGATGGCCGGCTGCTGCACCACCAGTCACTCTGCTGGCAGTCAGACTCCCTGCAGGCAGCTCCCCCGATCATGACAGTCATCAGCGCCGCGGGCGGCCCGGTGGGCCATGATCATCGTGATCCGGAGTGTGACAGTACAGTGCAGCGAGATGACGCGCTGCCGTATGTCGTCCAGCGGCCGCCTGGTGGGTTATGTGCAGCGCCAGCCAGCAGCAGCTGAAGCAGCACTGCTGCAGCGGCTACGTGAGCGCACTTCCACTGACTCCGTCGGACGAATCACCCACCGCGGCGCGTGAGATCACATCTGGATTTTGGGCAGGCCCCGGCGCCCCTGAATCGGGCACTAGAGTGTGGGATGTGAGTGTGTCAGTCACTGTCAGTGACTGACTCCTGCCTCGCTGCGCCGTGAGCACCCCCCTCCCCCCACCCGGGAATAATTAATTAATGCAGCCAGAGCCAGGCTGGCAGGCCCCGGCTGAGTGAGGCCGCAACATTGTAGCACTGCAGCACTCAGTGACTCAGCCAGAGCTGAGGAGCAGCTGCAGACAACATGATAGTTAACTGTTTATGAGCCAGAGCTGCTCGGGCAAGTCTGCTGGGAAACAGCAGAGGCGGTGCGCTAGCAACGTTTTAAATGCATGACAACGCATTTCAGTGCGGTGATGCAGAACACCACACTGAAATGCGTTAGTGTCACACGTGATGCGTGATGCTTGGCAGGACTGTACTTGCATGGCACGGAGGTACTGCCGCCATGCACAGGAACAAATAATTTAAAAGAATCTGACACACTTGCACGACACAGCAAGTGTGTCAAGGTCTGTGCAATGTAGATGGACTCTGCGCAAGGAGCATGTGAGATACAGGGCTATGATGCATACTGTGGTACCCGGCACATACATCCATCTCCATGATGGATAACAGTAGCTACTACAATATCCTCTCAATTGTATGTTCCTACCTTGTGTCGTATATGCACAACAATGTGCTGGCCAACTCTGTGAGTCACACTTAAGATGTATAACTTTCCAGACGACTGCCCCTAGACTAGGCCGTAAATACTACTTTCCACCCTGTTACCCAGCAAGTTTACTGTGCTGACATCTAAGTTATCCTGACACAATCCATCCTGCTAAGTTACACATTCAAAGGAGAGTCCATTGATGATATGAGATGCATACAAGGCAAAAATACACACTCCACCACATCACCCCTGACATAAGTGCAAGCCAAAATCCAAACTATTAACCATTTATTGCAAAATTGTAAAATGTACCTATCTTACACTAATTACAATCATTACTACTACTAATCTAAAATAAACTAACTTGAATTGAGAGAAAAAGTACCTAAACTGTCTACCCTAACTATTCCTAAACACGCAAAACATATCTAAGACATCAACCCCCCTCCCACCCTTAAGGCACATCACGAGACAGGACAAAGACATCTAAGCTATACATGAACTAACTACACATTTAACCTACACAAAGATATATTTTTTGTATTTTTTTATCAAAAAAGACATCAACCCCCCCACCCAAAGGAAAAGGAAACTTATCCCCAGATAATATACAATATAAAAACACTAAAGCTAGCTTAAAATCTAACACTAACTATACCTACACTAAAACTACACTACCTAACACTAATATAACTTACCTAAGACTACCTAAAATACAAGTGCAAACATTGGGGGAAGGGAGAAGAGGAGGGTGGGGCACAACATGTACAGACATCATGGTAGTCCCAGGTGTTTTTTAATGTCCTCAAGGTGCCTTGTGTGCTCGGCCATTTCCCGCCTCATCTCGGCCAGCATGACGTTGTTGTCCCTTATGAGCCTGCAGTGCCAGACAGTAAATGGGATTGCCTGATCCGCAGGGCCAGGTGGTATTGTCCCTTGGGTGGGGGTTGTTTTAGGGGGCTGGGATACTGACTGTCCACGTTGGGACCCACCACTGACGCCAGAGGGGCCCGGGGTGGCCTGTGTGCCACTGTGTTTTCCACGTGTTGCCACATCGGTCACAGCTTTTCACTTGCCTGCCGCACGGTCCTCCTAGTACCTCCGCGCCATGTTGCGGTACCCTTTAGCAACCTTCTTAACATGCTTGTACCGCTCCTTCCTCACCTGGAATGCATGTGACTCATCTGGCGTCATGTTGTCTGTAAAATGTGAACAATGGGAAATTGTGAGTCCTTTAGACTATGTCAATGTTCTCCATTCAAATCTATAATACAAGATCACTTCAACATGGGAGCCCACACTCTAGTGTAACTATGTGTAGTCAAAGAGTGACGTGGACAAAAAAAAATTTGAATCCTGGATCACTGACTACATGCTGTGGAGACTGACATGACAGTGCATGGCATGGGACATGTTCTGTCACAACCAAATTACACTGACAGTGTCAAATGATGTTGCCATGACATTCCATGACTGAGGGTGGCATATACAAGGAATCAGAGGGGGGAGGCATTATCCCTCGGTGCATAGCACAACCCTCATCCTCTCCTGTGACACAGTGCTGCATCATATGTACAAAGCTCATGTGCAGCCCTGTGTGTCCCACATCAACTGTGTGCAGTTCATCTAGTCAGTGCTAACACAGGCACTCTTGCACAAGAGTGCAAGGGTGTCTGTGTGCAGGGGGGCTCGTTAATGTTTAGGAAGGTTACCCTACCTGCACAGGAGCAATCCTGGGACAGCCCTACTCACACTTTCATCTGTGCTGCATAATGCAGCACACATGTAAACAAGTTGGGAGTCTGAACAATGACTTGTACATGAAGCGCTGTCCCTCTCTCCACCACTACTTCACAATAGGTGATGCGTTGCAGCTAGGAAGGGGGAAACATCCTTTCCTCAAAATGGTTACTCATGCATGTCTTGGATCCACTAATATCACTCCGTAGTGAAGCAAACTTTGCAGCCCTTTAAAACGGAAACTGTTACAATGCATTCACCATTGTAACAGCAGCCTGGAGTCAAGATGGTTATAGTGTTGTCATGGGTATTCCTTTCTCACAGATAGCATTACAGAGGCCTTCTTTTTTTAAAATATGGCACAGCAATACATGCTGAGCTAAAGCATGCGGGGTAAATGCATGCAGAGTAATGTCAACAATTATGACAGAGGAGCTTGTGCACCTGATCCAGAGTTGGTCTGGGAATGACCCCAAGGAGACAGCTTGACAACACCACTGCAGTGGCCAAACATGCCAATGAGATTCATAGGACCATCTTTATAGGTGATCGTGGAACAAGCCATTGATATGCTTGGCTCCAAGCTATGCACTGCCACTTTTGTGAAGCTGGTATGCAGCTTACCTACAAAATCACAGTACAGACCTGTGTCTGAGCATGCACAGCCTGAAAACCACTGCCTCCTGGTGCATGATGGGGCACACTTGCACAGTCACCTCAGTCAAGGATGTACATGCATTCTATGTCTGAACATACTCATTGGCAACACCACTTACATGTCTCCTCTCCTCTCAGTGCGCTCTGTAATCCACATGCATGTGCTGTGGTAACAGAATCCATAGACCTTATTTCCATGTGTATCACAGACTGGGGATGTGCAAAGTTACAACTGGGAGACAAATGCATTGCTCCACCTTCACTTACAGATTTGTACACACATCTGACTTCCACAATACATCATCACACTGTAGTCATGGTACATGTGATACACACCCATACTGCATGCTACAACGTAGATCATTTGAGGCAGACATTCATCACACCGGACTGCACCAATATATGATCTCCAAACCCACCTGTGGCGTGTGGGTCCTGGAATCTGTCAATGTCCCCCCTTGTGATGATAGGTCATCCAGCTGTGAGACAACAAAAGTAATTTTGTTAGTATCAGACGTTAAATCACACGTGTCATATTCATCATACAAATCATCACCATAACTGAGAATGCTACAGAACTGTAGTGTTGCGTTTCATGTTGGCTACATGATTGGGTGTACTTTGCCTGCCATTCACACAAGACCTGTGACTGCTGAGTCTGGCCAAACAAGACAATGATGCTAGCAAACATGCACATACTAGTTGTGTGACACATTCACAAGGCCCCATTTCTACACCCAAAATGATGTAATACATGATCAGTGTACAAATGCATCGCTGCAGATCGCACACAGCAGTTACACTAAAGTTGTTGGTCGTGTAAGTCACTCTGGGGATATCCTATTTCATATGAGCATTTGGTCAGATCTCATAGATTGTCACACCGAGACTATGTACAAGGCCAGGTTAGCTAACATACCATAATTTATGAGGACAGCATTTTAACATTTCATTTTGGCCAGCACACAGGTCACAGAAACAATGCTTTGGATTGTTCATGTGCAGTTACCCTTCCTGTACACAAACAATATTTATCTTGCACCCATTTTTGCACAGGTGTGCCAGCTTTGGCATAACAGTGCTAAGTTTTGCTCCAGCGCATTGGGTAACACAAACTTGCAACCTATGATTGTCAACATATTATCGCCTTGTGTCTCTGATGTGCCAACATTATGTGTGAACGCATTACATCTCCTGCCTCACGGTTCTACATTTTTACAATTGGACACCAGTGTGTTCCACACGGCATATTTTGTTTTTCGTTACAGTATTCATGAATAAATAGATTTCGAACTTACCACACTCTAGGCCACCAATGACTCCCACGTAGTCCAGAAGGTCATCCTGCCGGGCGAGGGTATCCTGCCAGCAGTGCTTCCACTGGCGCACAGTGCGGTCGACTCCAAATACGCGCAGCATCTGCGCACGCACACGCTCCCATCTCTGCTTGCGCACACTAACAGGGTATCCGGTGAGGATACGGCCTCCCCTCTCTACCATCAGGGGAAGGAAGAACTTAATCAGCCACAGGAAGCCCCCCAAAGCCCCCTCAGACATCCTGCCCTCCCTGACCACACCCACCATCTCCCTGCACACACCTAACACCACTGCCAAAAATGAAGAAACCCTAGTTAATATTCCCAAAAAGTACAAATAAATGTAACTACCCCAAGACAAACACCCAACAAGATTGAGCACAGGAGACAATTAAACACGTAATAACAAGGACACCCCACTTCACAGAGACACTCTCAACAGTACACAGGACACAGCAACACTCTCAAACTCTCAAATCTGCAGCACACACCACCAAACACCTCCAGCACTCTCCACAATCACCAGCAATGTGCTCAAAAGAGAAAGTGAAAGTGCACAGCACTCCTCCAGGAAACAGGAAGCATGCAGACATCACTTCCTGTGTGTATGCGGTCCGTTTTTTGAATTAGCGATGAAAATCTGCGCGCAAAGAGGCTTTGGGGGAACATTTTGTATAGTTCAATGTGTCTAGCGATGTATTTTCTATCATTGCTATGAAAAATACATCGCAAATTCGGAAATGCGGGCAGTTTTCCACGCTAGGTGCAACTTATTACACAGATTAACAGCTTTACCTGAAATTTAATTTCTTGGCACCCAAACACCATGAGAAGCTTGTATTGACCCCAAATGACACCCTTGATTCCATAATTGACCCCAAATGACACCCTTAATTCCATCATTGACCCCAAATGACACCCTTAATTTCAGAATTGACCCCCAATGACATCCTTAATTCCATGATTGACCACAAATGACACCCTTAATTCCACAATTGACCCCAAATGACACCCTAAATTTCATAATTTACCCCAAATGACACCCTAATTTTATAATTAACCCCAAATGACACCCTCAATTTCATTATTGACCCAAATGACACCCTAATGTCATAATTGAGCCTAAATGACACCCTAAATTTAATTATTTACCACAAATGACACCCTAAATTTCATCATTTACCCCAAATGACACCCTAAATTTCATTATTTACCCCAAATGACACCCTAATTTCATAATTAACCCCAAATGACACCCTTAATTTCATAATTGACCCCAAATGACACCCTAATTTCATAATTGAGCCCAAATGACACCCTAAATTTAATTATTTACCACAAATGACAACCTAAATGTCATCATTTACCCCAAATGACACCCTTATATTCATAGTTGTCCACTATTGACATCCTAAATGTGATTAGAAGCCCCATATGACACTCTGAACAGTAGATTTTCAAAAACATTTGACACCCTAACATGTCTAGTTTAGAACTTATGTCACAGTAAACAGCATCTCTGTTCAGAGGTGACAAATCCACCATCATTTTACATTTGAGATATTGTGACCACTTAATGTTACACTTACACGTGTCAGAGTAATGAACTCATGCAGATGAGACACATGCATACAGGGTATGTGTGTAGTTAATTTTTTAAATATGTACTGTGCTTGGGGTCATTTGGAACACATATATGATTGGTATGGACAGTCACGATGTGACGTGCTCATGTGAAGAAATTGTCTATGATTCTGCTCCTTCGTGCTGCTCCTGATGCAGAAGCGGTGGGGTGTGCTCCACCTGCCTCATCATCCGGAGCATCGCCCGGTGCATCTGGGACTTGGATCCATGGGGCATTGGTGCGTACACATATATTGTGCAATACACAACATGCTATGATCATCTTGCACACTATTTCTGGGCTGTACAACAGTCTTCCACCTGTGATGTCAAGGCACCGGAAACGTGACTTTAGCACGCCAAATGTACGCTCCACAATGGCCCTGGTGCGTACATGGGCAGAATTATACTGCCTCTGGGCCTGGGTGTTGGTGGCTCGCAGGGGTGTCATCATCCATGGGGTGAGTGCATATCCTTGGTCACCTGTAGCATGTGATGGAGAGATGTGTCCATTAGTGGTTATGCATGCTGTGTGGGCAGTGTTAATAGTTTAGTGTTGTGTGATTGGTGCGACTTTGTGATTAATGTTTGCCATGTGTAGCTTCTGGCCACTTGACCAGCATCAATGCAAATTACATTGCCTCACAGATGCTCGTACCTCCCCCCAAGCATATTCACTTGTGTGCGTTGCGGGGTTGCATTACTAGCACTCCAACGGTGCACCAATGTCAGGCCTGTCTGCACATGTCCGCAAGCCTGACACCTATACAAGCAGGGTCCCTGGCTCTCATAATGTCTAACGCTGCCACCCATCAGCACTACTCGCAGTCAACACCAGGAGAATGTTTGGGTGCCAATGGGCCACACCAGACACGGCTCACGTTCTGTTCAGCAGCTGCCGCTAGACATTCCCCACTGCTCAATACCTGCAGTTTCTGGTCAAGACCTGCCACAAGGCAACAGTCAGTGGTACCCTCAGCTGCAGGGCCCACAGAGGGCAGGAACACTTCACCATCAACGTCACCATACACCATGTCATCTACTCCATGGGCTACATACTCAGCCACGATCAGAGACTCCCCCTCACATACCACAAGTACTCAAAATCCATTACCTTGTGGCCGATGCTTGCTAACATTAAATTGAGCCAACTCTTCTTGACACTGATCCACAAGGCAGGGCACACCTTTAACCCCATCTTCACATGTGGAAACTGCGTCCACTTCAACAACACCACTCAACGCCCATGGTGTGACCAGCACAGCATGCAGTTCTTCTTCATGAAACCCCATGACACACAAACCCACAGCAGGCGCCATACAGACTTACAGGAGCTGAGTGAACTAGGATCTGGTACATTCCACCATCAACAGCAACACCCACACCGCTGCAGGCAACGCCAACAGCGCAGGCCAGATTTTTCAACCATGTATCTCCAACTGCACATACACACTTGCCCCAATATGCCACTCCAACATACAGCGTGCTGTGAAAGCCACTTTGTTCACATACAACATCGAAGATGACAGATGCATCTGCAGACGCCTGGAGCAGAACTTGAGCTACAGGAAGGGAAACATTGGACATCACCACCTACAAAGACATCTAGCTCATACTCTCCCTCAACAAGGCACCCCCAAGCACCAGATTGGGGTTCCAGGGAGTATTGCAGCAAGTTGCAACATGGATGTTCAACAGCTGGGGTTTGCTCTACAAAGAGGGGACATTAGTCCTCATCCTCCTGACCACACCATCAGCATGTGGCAACACCTGGTGGGCCACCGCCTTTGCCAGCCCAACACACAACAACTCAAGATACCTAGCCATCGTATTTGACTCCTCCCTCTCCATGTACATACAGGTCTACGAAGTGGCCAGCAGCTGCTTCGACAGGCTCTGCATCCTACATGCTGCCTTCAGATGGTTCCCACCCCCCGTCATGTCGGACAGGCAACAACGCTGTCATTGCCATCACGCTGGACAGCGGAAACGCACTATATGCCCACTTGGACACGTCTGTGCTCTGCACAATCAAGACTGGCCAGCACACCACTGCCACACTCAGCCTTGTGCACATTCTTACTTCGTAGGTCGAGTTCCTACATTGCACATATTTGGTTGCCATCTCTCACAACATTTGCTAATGTGTGGCAGAGGGGCTATGCCTTTGGGGATGGTTTGTCTATATGGCTGACAACAGTTACTACAGTTACTTGTGTTGTCGTGTCTGGTAGGTGGGCATGTAGATTGTCATGTTGAATGTGAGTTTGTGACGTGTGCATTCTCACAGTTGTGTGTTCCATGATTGTGGAGTTGAGGTGTGTGTTGTGTTCAGTTGGTATTTACCAATGAACAGTGCATTTCCATATGTGCCATCCTCTAAGCGCTGATTTATGATGGACTGGCGGAAAATGTAGGAATCATGCACACTGCCTGGGAACTTGGCTACGACATTGGTGAACAGGCCCACGTGATCCACTATTGCCTGCACATTGATGGAATGTGTATGCTTTCTGTTGCGGTATATGTGCGCAGTGTCGGCAGGAGGCACAAGTAGGACATGTGTGCAGTCAATTGCCCCCAACACATGCGGGAAGCCAGCTATGGCGTAGAACCCTTGCTTGGTCTCAAGCTGTTCCTGCGCAGTATTGGGAAAGTGAAGGTGCTGGGGTATCAGGCTGATGATGCCATCCAAAACTGTTGTGAGGAACTTTGATAGGGCTGGCTGTGAGACTCCTCTGACTCTGGGAGTTGTTGGTTGGAAGGTACCAGAGGCCAACAGGTGCAGCACAGCCAGCATCTTTGTTTGCGTAGGGATGTTGGTTATCCACTGTGTTGGTGCTGTCAGCCTGTGGGCTATCTGTGTCAGGATGCGGAGGATGGCTGTCCTTTTGAGCCTGTAGTGGGCAATGACATCCTCTGGCGTAAGGTCTGCGAGGCTGATGCGTCGGCGGTGGACCCGCTGTCTTATTCTGCGCAGCCTTGGCGGTGGTCCTGGGGGAGGTGGCAGTGGCGGTGGTTGTTGTGGCCTTGGTGCTCCAAGGTGCATGATTAGTGCCTCCATGGCATCAGTGGGTGTTCAGATGAGGCTCTGGGCTAGTCTCCCTTATATACAGCTATTTTTCCCATTTTTAAGACCTCCTTTTTTCTGGTCTTAAGTTCCTGCAGCTAACGGCCCTTAACAGCAGTTTTTTTATCGCATCGCCGGTCCGGGCCATCGTTGTGAATAGGGCGATTTGGTGTTTGTGTGATTTTTTGCATGGGAACACCTACATGGCATATCATTAGCGATAAGTATCGCTAACATGATGGGCGGTTGCTAACGGCGAAAAACTGTCGCTTAGCGACAGCTTGGGAATAGGGCGATAAAAATATTGCAGCTTTTGCAGCAGAAAAGTTCCGCTAGCGCGGCAATGGATGCTTGAGAATATGCCCCAAAGTTTCGGCCCAAGACCATCACTGGCCATAGTGTATAGATGCAGTTCTGTGCTGGAGGACTCATTTAGCAACTGCATGTGTTTTGGAAGGTACGGGAAAAAGCGCAATGTGAGATCGGCAAAGCAAATCAGACTAGAGGCAGATAGGTGTCTGCAGCCGTCAGGAACAGTAACCTCATGAAAAGCTTTTCTGAAGACGAGCCGGGAGCGCTGCACGAAAACAACAAGCATTGGTAATGCATGATTTTGACTATGTAATTAATAATAAGCTGTTTCTATCAATCACGGATTGGACGAAGGAAAGAGCTCCCATGAGAAGTATCACGGGAGTGGAGAGGATGTGGCGGAGCGGCCAGAGCTGCTGACTCAAGAGCTGGGTATCCCGGTTCGAGTCTCCGCAGCCCAACATCCTGTGATTCTGGGCAAATCACTTATTCTCTCTCGGTGAAGAATTGTTATATAATATGCTGCAAGAGTAAAAAGCAGAAGGAGACAATGAAAAAATAGTTCCACCAAAGCGGATGTTAACAGTATTTTGGCTGTGGGAAACTGATAAGAGAAGCAGACGAGGAACAAGCATTGGTAAAATGCAGGAAGATATGCTACATCCAATAGAAATTGAGGAAAAGTAAGAGGCACGCACAGGAACCAATGAGAAGCCAGGGAAGACAGGAGGCGGGATGTAAGTCCCTTTCAAATTTATATTAAAAACAATTGATTTCTTAAGCACAGCGCAGGCGCAACCTTAAAAGGAGTAGATGAGTTCACAATATACTCCATTAGTGAGAATGCATATTGTGATAGTTGTTTTTGAGAGAAAGTGTGTAAGAGGTATGTACTGTGATGTGTAGATGGTTAAATCTTTTTTTTAAATGTTATGATCTTGAGAGACTCTGGCAGGACCGTGAAATTTAGGAATGAGTAGGTGATGTTTGAATACACTCTGTTAGGCACACTTGTTACTGTATGAAGGAGTTTTACTGGAGATGGTGTTTAGTAATCAATCAATCAATAATTAAAGTACAATAAAAAGAAAACATCAATAAATTTCATTCCATATTATATAGTCCATCATGGTTCAGTGTCAAACATAAGCATAATAAACACTTAATACAAATCTGGTTAAATACCAGCAAACAGTAAAATTGTCTAAAAATTGAAGATATATGAGGGCTGTTCTTGCTTGGTTCAAATTCAAAGGCACAAGTAGTGGGCATATATACTTTTGTTGCAAATTGGCCCGTTTAGGACAGATTAAAACAGTATGTAGAGTGTCTATTGCAGAAAGCTCCTCACATGTGCAAATAGGAGGAGCTTGTGGCTTATGCCATCCTGCTACTAGTTGAGGGAACATATTCAAACGAAAATAAGTTAGAAGTCTTCTGTGAGTAAAGGGCATACCCAATGTTAAATAAAATTCCATTTTATCTATAGATTTCACCATGGCATAATGTGTCCAGCAGTGCTTGCGCTGTGAGTCCATAGTTCTCGTTTCATGGGTATACACCTTAAATGCTCTCTTAACTCCCACAATATCAGATTTTGAGATTAGTTCTGGGGAATTAAAGAAATGAGATATCCCCAAATTTGTCAGGGTAGTTTTTATATAACTCAGCCAGGGTATACGCAGGCTATGGTCCATGTGCAGACAGTCTCTCAGTATTACTCTATTCAATTCTAACTCTTTTTTGGTCCAAATCGAACACCATAAAAGTGAGGGGTGCAAGCGAATATAGTCAGCTATATACCCTGCCCCTATCTCATCATGTACTATTCCTGCTGGTACATTCTGCGGAATTCGTAACAATTTCCTTAAATATTTATTGTCTGCCGTTTATTTGGAAGTAGAAGATTTATAGTCCCAAATCTCCACTCCAAAAGCTACAGTTGGGACACACTTGGCATTATAAAGATATAATATAGACTTCCTATGACTGTAGCCTAAACGCCTGCATCAATACTAAAAGCAACCCTATTAAAGGATTGGGTGTGAGATTTCAATAATGGGTTCCAGGACAATTTATCATCCAGTAGTATGCCTAAATAGCTAAACTTGTCTACCTTACCTATGCTACTGTCCTTTTAATACATGGGTTTTAGTCTTGGTACCTCTAGGTCCTATGGTCATGATATATGATTTAGAATCATTAATTTTAATAGCCAGATTTTCCATAAAATCATAAGAACTACATGATAAAAGTTGCAAGCCATTGGCTGTACGTGCGATAAGAACGGAATGGTGGGCAGTCAAAATATCGAAATTTAAATATTGATATACCATAATATCGAAGTTTAAATATCGAAGGGACAGAATATCGATGGGACAGAATATCGATGGACAGAATATCGACATTAAGGTAAGTAATATCGAATTACTTAATATCGATGTCAATAATATCGAAGTTAGTAATATCGAAATCAAATTTATCGATGTTACTAATATCGATGTTACTAATATCGATATTTGTATTATTGTTATGTATTTTGTGATGTTTTTAATATGTATGTGTTATATGTGTTTTTGTTAAGTGTTTTAATTGTTTAGAAATAAATGTATACAATTTTTATATGTTAAATTTATTTTTTTAAGCTATTTTTTTTTTTTTGTACTGTAGCGGGTTGTGGGTTTATAGGGGAATAGGGTGGGAAGTAATTTAATTATACTAAATTAATTATTAATTTTTAGGAATTATAAATTAATTTTAAATATTTTTTGCGTTTAAGTTCTGTAGCGGGTTGTGGGTTTATAGGGGAATAGGGTGGGAAGTAATTTAATTGTAATTAAGTTATAATTTATTTTAATTAATTGGTATTGTTAATTATATTATTGTAAATTAATTAATAATTGGTAATGAATTTTTATTAATTCGTTATTAATTTTTATTAATTGATTAAT
Source organism: Calotriton arnoldi (assembly GCA_963921515.1). Lineage (NCBI taxonomy): Eukaryota > Metazoa > Chordata > Amphibia > Caudata > Salamandridae > Calotriton > Calotriton arnoldi. Next base: position 39,727 of record CAWUFW010020803.1, read on the forward strand.
TGATTATCATGTAATTTAAATGTAATTAAGTTATAATTTATTTTAATTAATTGTTATTGATAATTATATAATTGTTAATTAATCAATAATTGGTAATTAATTTTAATTTATTGGTGATTAATTTTTATTAATTGAATAATTAATCATGTAATTTAAATGCAATTAATTTATAATTTATTTTAATTAATTGTTATTGATAATTATATTATTGTTAATTAATTGATAATTGGTAATCAGTTATTAATTGGTAATTAATTTTTAATAATTAGGTATTCATTTTTATTAATTAATGAATTGATCATTATGTTAAGTGTATTTTATCATTGAAGTGTGTTGTGCGTTTATAGGGGAATACTTTTGGAAGTAATTGAAATCTAATTAAGTAATTATTAAATTTAGTTTTGGGTATTGATAATTAATTTATTGGATATTAATTATTAATAGGTAATTTTTTAAAATTACAAATTTTTGGTTCTAAAAATTAATTTATTGTTGTTTTATCATTAATTGGTAATTAAATATTATTAAATATTATGTATTGATAAATGTAATTAATATATTAAGAATTATTTATTAATTGATCATTAATGTTTAATTATTATTATTATTGGTATAAAAAATCATTTAATTGTTCAATATTAGTTAATTGGTAATTAAGTTTTAATAATTTATATGTTTTTTGTTATTAAAAATATGTTATTGTTTAATATTTATTATTTAGTAATTAATATTGATTAATTATTATTTATTGGTATTTATTATTAATTTATTGTTAATACATTTTCTATTGGTAATTATGGGGCCCATTAGGATGGCGGGCGGAAGCACTACCGCCGTGCTGGCAGATGCAAAAACCACCAGTTACCGTCCGCCCGCCACAGCCCACACGCCCGCACAATTAGGATGTGAAAATACAGCCAAATACCGCCCGCAAGCCAGCGACGCCGTCCGCCATCAAAGTGCGCCCGCTCACGTAGCGGCGCAGCCCAATGGAGACACACCGCCCGACGAAATCACGTACCGCCCGGCGTACAAATTACGATGCCGCAAACAAACAGTTCCCCCGGCTAAGAGACACCGCACGTGAAAGCAAGGCGGAAAACCGAACGCACAGTACGGATAGCAAAGAGGCGGACCCCCCCAGCATGAATCCAGCACTGCAGGCCCTCCCCATGCTCTACCTGATGCAGCACCTAGGAGTCAACCCACCGCGGAGACGCAGGTAGGCAGACACACAACAAGGGCACGCCAACAGCGCACACAGTGCAAGGGCGGGAAAACTGTATATGCCCCCCCCGACACCCCTGCGTGGACACGACATATCCACCACTGCACCCACACATGCGCACAACGCAGAGGCCAACGGCAGCGCAATGTATGCGCTGCACACAAACAACACAGGGTCACAACCAAACACCACACACACCAGCGCCACCCATAACGCACATGTCACGTGACAGCCCTGCCACAGTCATGTCCCCAACCGGTAATTCACTGTCGCCAAGCTGACGTCACACAAGTGACCCGAACATGTCAGTGACGTCACGCCAAATTATGACACACCCCTGTGTAATAAACACGATGAAGCACACAGCGGCGGCAACATCACACAGCAGAATATGGACCCCGTCGGCAAAAGGTACGCCAGTACCACACAGAAACACCGATGCCACCCTGCACCCAATAACAAGACATGCAATACGTAACATCAAAGATACACGGGACAGACAACAGGTGGCTCCAATTATAACACAAGGCCCAATGTATAGCGGAAACGCAGCCTGCCGCCCACACACGGGAGAGGAGACAGCACTGAATGACCTTCCATTCCCACACTCAAACCACATCCCGACTAAACAAGCCGGAGAAAACAGCCATTGTACCAAAAAAAGCCCAACACAGGCATGCAGAGGGAAGCGGTCACAGGGTAGATAGCGCATAACACCAAAGAACATTCAGAACGGAAAAAAGAAATGATAACACTCCCCCATGTGGTTCGCATGCAAGTTATCTGGAAGGAGTCAGACACCACTGACCTTGACCATTCAGAGAAGCATGTGGGATGAGGGCCCGTGTCCTCCGCACAAGCTAACATAACACAAGTCCTGCCTCCCTACGACCATTACAGAATTCCCAGCAACGTCGGAGGTTGCACTCTGCAGACTGCACACACAGCCGGAGGACGCCATCACATCGCCCTGCAGCAAAATGGCACTTGCACCACACTTACCCAACTACGCCAGACAGATTAAGCTGTACAAACACAACCTGATACAGATATTGGGATGTGACAATCTGGCCCTGCTGAACGTAAGTTACCGACTAACTTACCGCATCGCATTGTTCAGCTGCGTCATCCCCGTCTTCTACTGTCGGAGGTGTCCCTTCCACTATCCTGTGGATTTATGTCTCTCCAACCCGGCATGTCCAAGGGCTGACCTGCTACAACTATTCAACCCCCTGGACGTCCACGACAGGGTCTGCTCAGCCTATGGGGGCATGGCGTATGTGGCTACTATCGGACCCACACTGCAATGGGACCACTGTGCCTCCACACGACGGATTATGGATCACAGTTACATCGAATGTCATCCAACATGTCCCATCATGCTCCTACAAGGGACAACCTACGACCAACACCTTGACAGCCACCATCCGCTACATTGGATGGCATCCATGTTTACCACCAATGCCATGGAAGCCCTGCTGGAAGGTATCGCATACCTGACAACCTGTCAATTCGTCGGACCCCGCCGCTATACCCACAATTGAACAATGATGTCCCACACCGCACCCATGCTTGGCTTCCGCATGGACTGGGCAGTCACCAGTACAACAACCATACCATTCAACCTGCAACTGACACCACACCATCAACTACACTGCAATGTCATCGGATATTTTCGGGACATGCACCCTGTTCCTCATCACATCCAGTAACTCCGCATGAACAGGGGGAGGCAGAGGCATGGGACTTGTGTATGGCAACCACATGGACAGAACTGCACGTACAACCATGCCAACATATGCATCCTGCGCCCATGAACATATGCACCGGTCAGTGGACAGTAATCGTCCAACTGTAGTATGTGAGAGCTGTCACCTCACCTCCCCCTGAACTTCCGTGCCAGGAACATTGCATGGACAACAAGTGCATCCACTAACAACATGACCCCAGTGACTGTGACATGTACAGTAGCCACCACATCGCAACAACAAGTGGGACGCCGTTGCATGCATGTATGCCCATGCCCTGATGTCACCTCCACGCACGTGTGTATGAGTAACTATAGCAGCAAACCTGGAACATGGAACTGAGATGCACCGTGCCCATGATGACAAGTGGACTGGTAGGCTAAATGTATACCATCTGGGTCAAAGTCATCAGCACCTCAGTAATTAGCAAATGGACATTAGCACAGCAACGGCTAAGCAGTTGCAACTCTGAAGCCCACATCCCACAGTCAACAACTAATCACATATACCCCTACACCCTATGCCATGTGTAATCATGCTAAGTACATGCCCCACATGCATTTCGCTGCCAGTAGTGTCCACTATACTGCATCACAGAGGACATAAGTCCCAATACATGGCTTGAAGCAAAATTGTGTCTCTGCTGATTCATTTCACAAGTACGAATGAGAGAGGATGAGAGTGTGTGAAGTACACGGCAGTCGTGACATGACCATGTAGTCCACTGTCATTGGATGTCAACGCAAATGAGTAGCACAACTGTGGAAGACACACATGTGTCATGTGAAGCGGGAGTCACGCATGGCTCAGGTGGGTGGGTGTGATGGGTAGGTGCGCTCATGTAATGTTGAAACACGCTGTGTTGGGAGGATTCAGGAACAGTACATTGCCGCTCTCCTGGGAATTTGTAAAGACCACCTGTCTGGGGATGAATGTGAACTCGTGTGTGCACAATAGGCGGGCACACGAGCAATGCTGCATCAAGTGTAGACGTCAGCCCACCCTCCGTGGCCATGCTGGATACTGCTGTGCGTCTGCCAGGCCCTTGCCAAGGCACTCACATCCCCTGTCGACCAGGTGTATCCCCAACATTGTCCACCTGCACAGGCAATCCAGGACACGGGATGGCAGTGGAGCATGGTGGGTGAGAGGACATGGCGCCCTCCTCCTGGTCACATCACGCAGGCAACACATCCTCAATGTGTAGTATGGCAGAAGTCATATGGAAGTAGTGGGGGGACGCACACATCACGAGCAGGAGTGACGTCACGGAAGGTGGCTCGCACCATCCCACCCATTGCCTAGATCTCCACACACGTTACATGCCATTGCAACAGAGAAGCCAGCGCGTGCACAAGCAGCTCCGAGCTCACCCCAGAGAGGCCAAAGAGTGAATGTGTGGGTCCATTAGCTCCAGTTGGACGCGGACTGGGCCGCTAGGGCAGCCACTGCCCCTGTGTGTTGCAGGTGGTGCATCCGGACTGCGGAGCCTGTCATGCATTGTCAATGTTGCCCCGGTCTCGAGTCGGGGCACCACGCAGGTGGACGGCGTCCCGCCACACATCATACCGTGAGACAGACCACCTGTTCAACTGGACCCACACATACACCCCTTGGCCTCTCTGGGGCGAGCTTGGAGCTGCTTGTGCATGCGCTAGCTCCTCAGGTGCAAATGCATATTGGGGTGAGGGAGGGGAGGCCATGAGGACAGTGTGAGAGATGACTGTTTGACTCTCTGTTAGTTCAAGGAATGCCCCTGATGTGGTCACAAAAAGACGTGTCTCGTGTGTATTGCAACTAGTAGATAAGCCGATGACCGTCCCATGTCTTGCATGTAGCCCCGCACCTAGCCCCGCCCACTCGACACATCAAAATTAGTACCAGCACAACATTCTATCCATTCGAAGCACTGACTGGGGGTGACAACCATTGGACAGTCTTGTGCAGTCCACCCACGCGTACATGGGGGCCCTCCATTATCCATGTAATCTGCGGCAAAGTGACATCAGGGACAATGACGTAGTGAGCAGAGCTGTCTGCCCCACGCACAGATGGTGCATCAGCTCAACAGACCCATCACCGAGTGCAGCAGGGGTCACATGTGCAGGGGCAGCCGTGCCTGGTGTGAGGGCACATGCATATAGACAGCACATCAACCAATGTGTAGTCTGCCCACATCTACAGTCCATTGTCAGGCGGACCTAGAAAATGATCACAAGGCAACACATCTGTGTGGGTGTACCCACTGTGACCAACACTGCGCAACCATCGACGTACTCGCCCTGTGCATGGCCCACCCCGCATCGGAGGTCACATTCAGTGCCACTATCTCACACACACATCCCTATCACGAGGCATGGTGTGTCCAATGGACAGGACTGAGTTAGCGCCCATCCGGAGGGTCCTGAACAGGGGACACATGCAACCCACTGGGCAGTCTGTGTTGTCACCTACTGGCATTGTGCAGTCAATGTGCAGGCCAGGCCTGCTGGGACAGAGAGGGGCAGCATGGCCCCAGCCTGACATTCACACGTCCAACAAGTGCACTGAGACCTGCATTGCCAATTGTCTGTGTCACTGGATGTCTGACATGAAGTGGCCATGTACCACCACTCGGGAGGGACAGACAGGTCAAAGCGCCCGAGAGCTCACATACCCATGCCACCTGCAGTCAGCATGGTGAGCAGTGGATGTTTGGACCCCACAGGCTCTGACTCATAGTGCTGCGGATCAATGACATGTGTGTCCCCCACATGCACTCCCACACACTGCAGTTGTCTCTCACACACAAATTCTGCAAGGAATAGCCATGTGCAGTGTGCGTGGAGCTCGGAATCCAGGATCTCCAGCTCCTCGCTGGTGAGTGGACCTGGACATGTCCTCAGCGTCATCGACGTGTAGGTGGAGAGGTGGCAGCAGCAGGTGTTCTCGAGGGGTGCCAGGCTGCAGTTCCAGGTAGCTGTGGTTATGCCTGTCCCACTCACACACACATATAACCCCCTGGGTCAGTCCCAGTGGGTCCAAGCTGCTGCAAATCGTGTACCATGTTTGGCAGCTCCAATTGCAGCCGTTGGCCTGCTCCCAGCTGGCCCGGGACGCTTACCCCCATAGTGGAACACGCAGGGTGCAACCGTGAGGGTCATTGGAGTTGTCCGTAAGGGCCTGGCCCATGGCGGGTACAGTCCGCTGATGCCATGTGCACCACACAGTATGATGTGCGCACTGCATCTGCAGGTGTGGCCATGATTTGCGTGTGGGTGCAGGTGCACAATGGACGGGGCCACAACATGCTGTGTGTAGAGGCAGGGATGGCCAGTGGCCGGCCTCCACATGTCTGTTGGCATATCATCATGTACACATTGGCATGGGTGCATGGGATATGCATATGCCCACACATGCCACCTTTCACTATGTACATCAGCCACTTGGCACGTGCAATGTTACATGTCACTTGGGATGTGTAGTTGCAAGCACACAGCCGTGTTGGCATGGGGCTGTCAATGTGTACACCTGTCAATGTTTCTGGGGGTGTGATCCGTACAGTACTGTACATAGGGTGCAGTGGTGACACCAATGACTGTCTCATATCCCCTCGTGCCACAGGTCCCACTTGTTTTGGCCGCTCAGCCTGTGCCCATTGCGTTGTTGGTGTGTGCCATACTCACCCAGCCTCGGAAGCAGTGTGATGCACAGCAGCTAGTCATGTTGCCGCTTGCCGGCTATGCAGTCTGTTACCATCAGCATGCCTTACAAGTCATTGAGGCCTAGATCCCCATGTGCATGCTCATGGCAATGGTGTGTGTCACTGTCCATTGCTATTGGTAGGGGACCTGTGTAAGTGTATTGTGGTATTGTCCCTACTTGTCAGCTGTTCTGTGATTCAAGTGCTTGCTCAGTCAATTTTTGTTTTGTGTATGTGAATATGCCACGTGGCGTGTTGCTTTGACATGTGTCCACTTCCATCTTTCCTAGGCGGAGACCAAACATTTATCGCCCCTACCAATTGCTGTCAGACATGGAGGATGTAGAGGTAATACGTAAATATCGACTGGACCGACCCACCCTGCATCGTCTATGTGCCATGTTGGAGCCCCACCTCCGTCCTCGCAGGGTGTACCCAACAGCATTCACCCCCATGGCTAAGGTGATGGCTGCACTGCATTTCTTCGCCACTGGGTCATTCCAACACACAGTGGGCAGTGGAGGTGGGATGTCCCAGCCCATGTTCAGCATGGTGCTGAGGGATGTACTGGCAGCTATGATGCTGTACAGGAACAGGTACATCAAATTCCCCAGGGCTCGTGAATTGGCGGCAGTGAAGGGTGCTTTCTATGCCCTTGGACGGATCCCCCACGTTGTTGGTGCTATCGATTGCACCCATGTTGGCCTTGTTCCACCACAGGCCACTGAGCAGCTCTACCGCAACAGGAAGCACACGCACTCCCTGAATGTGCAAGTGGTGTGCCTTGCGGACATGGTGATTTCCCACGTGTGTGCGAAGTTCCCAGGATCGACCCATGACGCGCACATCATGCGCCACAGCATCCTACCACGACTGATGAACAATCTGCAACCGGACCGTGGCTGGATTGTCGGTGAGTATGTGGAGTAGTGTAGCGTGCTGGATGTGCGATGCTGTCTTGTGTCCAGTTGGTATTGCAACGGTTCTCTGTGTCCCTCACACCCAGGTGACTCTGCTTACCCGAATGGTCCCTGGCTGCTCAGCCCATTGCGAAATCCTAGGACACCAGCTGATGACCGCTACAATGAGGCACATGGGAGGACCAGACGTGTGGTTGAGCGTACCTTTGGCCTCCTCAAGTCCAGGTTCAGATGCCTGGACCGCACCGGGGGTGCACTGGCGTACTCCCCACAGAAGGTGTGTCAGATAATAGTGGCTTGCTGCATGCTGCACAATCTGGCCATTCGCAAGCGGATCCCCCTAATTGTGGATGACGGAGATCACCCAGGGCCACAGCATGCAGACCAGGACAGCTCGAGTGAGGAGGACAGTGGAGAGGAGGAGGCTGTGAATGTGCGTCAGCAGCTCATCGCCCGCTACTTCACTTGACGGTGAGTGTCCATGTACGACGGCTGATGTAGCTGTAGTTGTGCAGGTGTATGTGTGCTCTGTCACGGGGGCCTATTGTTCACTGAGTGCTGTGTGTCAATGGTCCATGTCCAGGTTGGTATGCCACTGACAGTGGCTGTAGTATTGTGCCCTGTTGCTCTGTGAGATGTGTGTACGTTGCTTGTAGTTGGTCACAGGTACTGTGTGATGAGTGTGTGACACACTCATTGAATGTACCCTTGTTCTGTTTTTCACCCCTAGGTCCCTGCAGCCTCTCCTGTCCCATGGACATACCACACAGCAGATGCATTCATGCTCATGGTGGCGATTGCACATCGTTGAATAAACCCAGGACACATGTAGCAGATTGTGATCAAGGTGTATTTATTTACAGCGGTGACATGTGATTGTGTGCAAGGTGATGAAAAAGGTGGTACATGCTGTGACAATGAGTTGACGGTCATGGCTGCGTGATGGTCAAGGTGTACCCATGAAGTTCTATGTCCACAGTCCAACAAACACATGCCATTCACATGGCAGTGTGGGGTAGGATCGTAGTCCAAGTGAATGCAGAAGGTGGTCAAGGTGGCTGGCTGACTCACTGGCGTTTGGTGCGTGCGAAGTCCTCTCTGGACACCTGTTTCCTCTTCGGACGGCCCCTTCCACGTTTGGTAGGGGGGGGGTGTGTTGATGTGCCGCTGGTGGTGGCTGAGGAGTGCTCACTCGCTGTGGACGCAGGGGAACGCGATGCTGCATGACCCTGCGCCACAGCAGGTGGTGGCGGCGGATGTGGTGTTGCTGGCCTTGCTTGTGCCCTCCCCCCCAACACCAGCTGGCCCATGAGGGCCGCGATTTGGCCCATATGGGCGTCCATGGACCTCAACACCCCAAGGACCTCCCGCGTGTCGGAAGCCGACCTGGCCCATTCTCCTTGGGCCTCTTCATAGGCCCCAAGGACTCTGTCGATTTGCGGCAGGTCTTGGCTCCCAGGCTCAGATGGCGTTGGCCTGGCCATGCTCCTCCTACCAGTACTGCTGCCACCGACCTGCCCACTAGCCACATTGCCCACCACGGTCCTCGCTCTGGCTCCCAGGGTGGAGCCCGACGCCCGGGCCACCCCTTGCGCAGGGGCTGTGGCCAGGGATGGCGTGGTGGTGGTGCTTGCGGCGGTGGTGGTGCTTGCGGCGGTGGTGGTGCTTGCGGCGGTGGTGGTGATTGCGGCGGTGGTGGTGATTGCGGCGGTGGTGGTGATTGCGGAGGTGGTGGGGGCCGCAACGGGCGTGGCAGCAGGGGTCTGTGACTGGTCAGCAGCCCTGAACGATGGGTTGGTGGGTAGGAGGGGCCCTGGGGAGCGGGTGTGCCCTGCCACTCCAGATGGGCCTGCTGGGTGGTCCGTGTCCGAAGAGGTGTCCAGCTCCTCTACATCCGTGAGTCCGAGTCAAGGGCTTGCGGACTGGCTGTGCTGGCTGCTGTCTCCCTCTCCAGCATCCAGCAGTTCGTCACCTGTGGGGAGAATGAGATAGGTCATTGTGTTGCACCTAGCAAAGTATGTATTGGTTGTCTGACATTCACAGTTCGTGCACTGTCGTGCACAGGTTTCCCAGGGGCGTGTGTGTGGATGTACGATGTGTGTATGCGTGGGCTAGGCAATGGAACTGTGTGATGTGGACATGTAGCATGGGACGGATTGGCAATGCCGATGTGTGTGTGTTGCTATGCTCCTACATTTTGTGGCTCTGGTGTATGCGTGCTCCAGGACCATCGACGATGTTGGGTTGAAATATGCTTCTGGGGTTCAAATGGAACGCTTAGAAACGCTGATGCCAAAAGGGGGTACAGTCCCCTAAACGATGTTGGGTTGAAATATGCTTTTGGGGTTCAAATGGAACGCTTAGAAACGCTGATGCCAAAAGGGGGTACAGCCCCCTAAACGATGTTGGGTTGAAATATGCTTTTGGGGTTCAAATGGAACGCTTAGAAACGCTGATGCCAAAAGGGGGTACAGCCCCCTAAACGATGTTGTGTTGAAAAATGCTTTTGGGGTTCAAATGGAACGCTTAGAAACGCTGATGCCAAAAGGGGGTACAGCCCCCTAAACGATGTTGGGTTGAAATGTGCTTTTAGGCGTACATACTGTGAGTAATGGGTGCAGGACGTGACATGTGGTCTGGCAACATGACAGTGCATAGACAAAGGTGTGTGTCTGTCTAACATGCCCGGCATGTCTGCTGACTGTCATCATTCATGGTCATTACATTGGTGGCATTGTTGTGAGTTCGTGCTTGTTGTGTGCCACACGACGTGTTGCAGATGGGCCAAATCCTTTGGGTGCGTGCTGCCCTAGTATATGTGCATCAATGCTGTGCTCTTGGGGTGTTGGCTATATTATGTGTGTTGTTACTCGCAGTGTGACGTGCGCTTCAGTCACAGCAGGCACATGATTTGTCATGGGCAGGTATCTTTGCATGACTACTGTATGAGGGCCAGCTGTTCGGATACCATACCTTTCATGACACTGGGGCTGAGAGATGTGATGTGTGATATGTTGCATGTGCATTGTGTGCCTGTGTGTTTCATGGGTCCAGTTGTCTTTGTGTGCAATATTGTGGTTCCAGGCTGTTACTTCTAGTACGGTCTGTCTTACATGTGCGTTGTTGTACGATGTGTGGGTGACAGGCAGTGAGGGCTACATGGACAGGACTCAGATGGTGTTGCTGATGTGTGTGATGGATGGCACAGTGCTTGCCGTGTGGGTCTGTACTCCAGTGGGACTTGTGCATGCAGACGTGGCTCCTTAGGTGTTGCTGTATCTGTGATGGGTCATGTGGGGTATGACTCTGTTATACACGTCCGTGTGCACATTGGTCTCATGATTGGGACTGGGAGCAGTGCTGCGTGTTCCTCTGCTACGTGACATGTCCCATGTGTCAGTCGTAGTACAGTCCTCATGCCTACAGATGCCCCGCCCTGTGCAGTTTGCCACCTATAGGTTGTTTCTTGGTGCGTATTGCAATGGATGCCACATGGTACTAGGAGGGAGGGGTGCTCCACCTTGCTGGTCTGTGGGGGTGGGGGCCTGGTGGGTGTTTTACTTCAGCTGTCCCGCCTCCGACCCACTGACTTTGTGTTCCGGCTACTTACCTGTTACTTGTGGGTTGGTGCAGCTATGGCTGACACATGGGTGTGCTCCTCCTTGCTGTGCTGTGGGACTAGGGGCCTGGTGGATGTTGTACTTCAGCTGTCCCCCCTCCGACCCACTGACTTTGTGTTCCTGCTACTTACCTGTTACTTGTCGGTTGGTGCAGCTATGGCTGACACATGGGTGTGCTCCTCCTTGCTGTGCTGTGGGACTAGGGGCCTGGTGGGTGTTGTACTTCAGCTGTCCCCCCTCCGACCCACTGACTTTGTGTTCCGGCTACTTACCTGTTACTTGTCGGTTGGTGCAGCTGTGCCTGACACATGGGTGTGGGGTGTGCTCCACCTTGCTGCGCTGTGGGAGTGGGGGCCTGGTGGGTGTCTTACTTCAGCTGTCCCCCCTCCGACCCACTGACTTTGTGTTCCGGCTACTTACCTGTTACTTGTCGGTTGGTGCAGCTATGGCTGACACATGGGTATGCTCCTCCTTGCTGTGCTGTGGGACTAGGGGCCTGGTGGGTGTTGTACTTCAGCTGTCCCCCTCCGACCCACTGACTTTGTGTTCCTGCTACTTACCTATTACTTGTCGGTTAGTGCAGCTATGGCGGACACATGGATGTGGGTGTGGGGAGTGCTCCTTCTGGTGCATCTGGAGTACAAGGGGACCGGGTGGAAGTTGCGGTGCTGGCTGACTGTGCACATGCCCCCATGGTTTTGTTAGTTGGTAGGTTTGGGCTGTGTGTGTGAGTGTCTGTTGCATGTGTGTGTGATGTCTTGTGTATTGTGTACTGGTCATGGGTATGTTTGTCCCTCGGAGCTATGGCATGGTGGTAGTGCATGTGAGTACATAGCGGTGTGCTGGTATACATTTGTTTGTACTTACCAGCCTCCACTCCCCCTGGTAATCCGGTGAGGATCTCCGGATGTATGATGACTCGCACCTTCTCCTCCCACGCTTTGAAGGTCTTGAATAGTGCAGGATTCCCTCCGCCAGTCCTGGCGGCCAGCTCTAGATTTTTGGTCTCCTTCTTCTTGACCACGCTTTTGAGGTCGTTCCACCTTTTGTTGATTTCTCCTCTGTTTCGTGGAACGTTCCCGACTGCATTGACCTGGTCTACGATCCTGCGCCACATCCTGTTTCTGGTGGCTAGTGGTGTTTGTTGGACCTAGTTCCCATAGATTTGTGGGTGCACCTTGACGATCTCGTCGACCATGACCGTCAGCTCGGTGGCAGTGAACTTGGGTATTCTGTGTGGTGACATGGTGTGTGCTTTGGTGTTTGTGATGCTGGTGCGGTGTGTGGTGTGTGATGTGCAGGGGGTTTGTGTGGGCGGTGTTTGGTGTTGGTGGTGGTGATGGGTGTGATAGGTGCGTGTCTGTGGTGTGCTGCTGTCCTTTCTGTCTCGCTGTGTTGTGTGCTCTCGTCCTCAGTTTGTAATGTTGCAAGGGATTGTGGTCTGTGAAGGGGCTGCTTTTGTGCTTACCTATGTGGGTGTGTCATGATGGTCTGTTGTTTTCAGGTGTGTTGTGGCTGGTGTTCTGGGCTTTGTAGTTTATTTGTTCGTCCAGGGGGGGGGGGGTTTCGGGATGTGTACTGTGTTTGGGTATTTGTGCGTGAGTTGCTGTGTGGACTTGTTGGCCATGTTGTGTGTGTTTGTTTTTGTCTGCGGATGATTTCTGTGCATGGACGTGGCCGCCGGAGCTTCCGCCGTGTCCATTTTCGTCACTGTTGTTTGCGCTGGCGGGCGGTGTATTTGTGCTTTTTCCGCGCTCATGTCGGTGCGATTGTAATTTCACGGGCGGTGTCTGGGTCGTCAGGGCGGGCGGTTTTGGGTTGTCGTGCGTCTTTCCGTCCGTGGCGGGCGGATGGACTTAGACTCGTTCATGTGCGGGCGGTATTTTTAGTTTATTTACCGCATCCGGCGGTTTTCGGTTCGCGGCATCGTAATTGCTCGGTCGGTATTCAGACGGTGTAGGCGGGCGGATTTTTAGCACTGTGGTTGATGGCGGATTTTTTTCCGTCCGACATCCTAATGGGCCCCTATGTTTTTTATAAATATTTATTGGTATTGGTAAATAGTTTAGAGTTATTTAATAATTCATTAATTATTTAAAAAAATTAATTTATTTATAAGTATGTTATTTGTCACTTCTACGCTATCCAACACTTTCCCTACTGTTGCACTCTCTGGAGTGGGAATAGTAATTTTTACCCCTACGCTATCCAACACTTTCCCTACTGTTGCACTCCCTGGAGTGGGAATTGTAATTTCTACCCCTACGCTATCCAACACTTTCCCCACTGTTGCACTCTCTGGAGTTGGAATAATAATTTTTACCCCTACGCTATCCAACACTTTCCCTACTGTTGCACTCTCTGGAGTGGGAATAGTCATTTTTACCCCTACGCTATCCAACACTTTCCCTACTGTTGCACTCCCTAGAGTGGGAATAGTAATTTCTACCCCTACGCTATCCAACACTTTCCCTACTGTTGCACTCCCTGGAGTGGGAATAGTAATTTCTACCCCTACGCTATCCAACACTTTCCCTACTGTTGCACTCTCTGGAGTTGGAATAGTAATTTTTACCCCTACGCTATCCAACACTTTCCCTACTGTTGCACTCCCTGGAGTGGGAATAGTAATTTTTACCCCTACGCTATCCAACACTTTCCCTACTGTTGCACTCCCTGGAGTGGGAATAGTAATTTCTACCCCTACGCTATCCAACACTTTCCCTACTGTTGCACTCTCTGGAGTGGGAATAGTAATTTTTACCCCTACGCTATCCAACACTTTCCCTACTGTTGCACTCTCTGGAGTGGGAATAGTAATTTGTACCCCTACGCTATCCAACACTTTCCCTACTGTTGCACTCTCTGGAGTGGGAATAGTAATTTTTACCCCTACGCTATCCAACATTTTTCTTAGTGTTGTTTTTTTGGGAGTTGTAATAGTAGTTTTATTCCCTACGCTATTTAATATTTTTTAATTATTTTAGTTAATATAGTATATAATTATTTTTAAAAATATTAAAAGTAAATTTAATTTTTTAAATTTGTTATACATAATTATTTAATTTTTATTTATGTTATTGTTTTATGTGCATAGATGTATTTGTAATTTATAATATTTTTTAATAATTTATAATTTATTAAAATAATTATTGAAACTTATTATTAAGTAAGTATATATATTATATATTATTTGTATATGTTTAATTAATGTTTTATTTAATTATATATGTTACTTTTTAATTTTAAATATTATCAAATATTTTTAACTATGTTTATTTTAATTATAAGTATTATTTAGTTTATTTTACATATTATTTTTAACAAAAAAAAAACGATATTTTTGATAACGATATTTTTGACATCGATATATTTTTTTCGATATTTTTGTACTTACCATGTTGTAGATAGGATGTCGATATTCTTGACATCGATATTTTTGTTGCGATATTTTTGTAGGTCGATATTTTGACCTTCGATATTTTGTCAGTGATTCAAACGGAATCATCCACATATAACAAGGGCGGAACCGTTCTGTGTCCTATCCTCGGCACATCTGTGCAATGTTCCCTTAAAAACTGGTCTAAGTTATTTATATATAAAATGAAAAGGAGTGGAGCTAAAATACAACCCTGCCGGACCCCTTTCCCTAACTGAAAGGGCCTAGTGCATTCCCCGGATGGGCCATATCTTACCAATGCTTCAAGCCCCAAGTGCAAATTATGCAGAAATGCCTTTTAGCCCTCCTCCACCCCCATATCCCTCAGCACAGCCCACAGCTTAGATCGCACCACTGTGTCAAAGGCCGTGCTGAGGTCCATGAAAGCTAAATGTATACTTTCTTTTTTAATCACAATGTATTTATTAATTAAAAGATATAAATTCAAATTCTGTTCTATAGTGCCTCGTCCCGACCTAAATCCATACTGAATGTCGGACAGGATATTGTTATTATTATCCCAATCTGTTAGACGCTTCAGCAAGACCCTACCAGCACTTTTACTTCTGAGTCTATCAAAGAACTCGGACGATAGCAGGCTGGATTGGCTCAATGCCCTTTTTTGAAAATGGAAACTATAACCAATTGCTTCCAAGAAAAGGGAATGTGACCCCGTGCTTCTACATTCAGATGTTGGTTAATTAATGGAGCCCACAGATCTATACACAATTTAAAAAGGTCCCCTGGAACCCCATCTGGGCCGGGTGCCTTCCCCGATGACAGTTCCATTATGCTTTCGCTCACCTCTTCTAACTCAAGATAGACAGTGGGTCCTTTAACAGGACAGGCAATATTAAAATAATCGCTGTCATCTGCATATATGTGACCAAAATGATCTTCCCATTTTTGTGCCGGGATAGTCACGCTTAGGTCTGGTACTGTACCCTCATTAAATTGTGGCTGATTGACTACTCTCCAGAAGTCTGCACTATTCCTTGTAATGCAGGCCTCTTTAAGCTTATCCAAGGCTTCTCTCTTTAGGGTGCTTAGTCTATCCCTATGGGCTAACGCATACGCCTTCCCTGCTGCTTTGATAGCGCAGATCTGCCTAGGTTTTGTCGTAAGGGCTATCTTTAGATTTTTATGGGCACTTGAACAGTTCTTATTGAACCATTTAAGTCCTGGACTAATTATCTTGATGTTATGTCCAGTCAGGGCTCGCTGGGCCTCTTTACAAATAATAGTGAAAGAATCTAAAATGGCACAATCATTCGCATCAACATTCCGACACATCTTCAAATTCACGTCTGCACTTCTGGACCAAATTCCTTAGAAATTCCTCAGGGATGACTTTCCCCCAACTAATACGCCTCCCTTGAGTTTTGAGTATTAGCGGGGCTTTATAGATGTTAGAGGACTTAGCTACAGGATCACCACAAGCCAAACTTTTCCATAATCGGGTTGTGGTCACTAAAAATACTCCATTCTATTTTAAAATCGACCAAAAACTGAAGCAGGCGCGCAGATACCAAAATATAATCAATAGTTGTATTACTACTTCTTCCCTTGAAAGTCAGGATTGCCGTGGGTGAATCAAACTCTTCTTCAGATAAAAGATTAATAAGGTTTAGTTCTGAAGCCAAAAGATTAAAATTGTCACCCTGGCTTGAGTGCTAAAAATGGATCCGCTCTAGCCTCTCTGGGTGTTCCTGATCCCGCCTTACCTCAATAAGTCTCACTGGGATGTAGGTTAAAATCTCCTGCTAACAGGACTATTGGTGAAAAGGACCACTCTGACAATGTTCTTTCACAAAAACTTCTAAGCTCTATATCCAGTGCTATCTTGTAAGATGATGAATTATAAATATTGATTACCAACACCTTAATATGATGGGAAAACGTTAATAGTACTCCCAAGATAATTCCAGAGTCAAATGTTATTAGTTCTACAGTGCAGTCTAATCCTAAACTTATAAACGTTGCCAGGCCCCCTTTTGCTCTGCCAAACTGAGAGGGCTCGGCTTTGACCTGGAAAGCGACAAACCCATCCATGTATAGATTCACCTCTACATCCCAGGTTTCTTGAAAACACACTATCCCAAATGTTTTACAAAAATCCACTCCCCGTTTGTCAGCTAAAAGTGTGCTTAGCCCTGCAATGTTCCAACTTAAAATGGACAAATTACATTTTATGGTGTTCAATGGTACTCCTTCCTCAATCCCAATCCCTCTCTTAATTTTAACACCCAAATTAGTATCCTCTCTAGGATCCAGCTGACGTGTGTCATTCTCTCCACTGGGCAGTCAATCAAAATCAGCTAGGGCATCAAAACGGTTGTGTGTAGGTATACCAGGAAAACTGGGGATCTTCACCATGTCCCCTACTTTCACTGTTGCAACTGTTTGTGTACCCTCCCTAATTGCGTTTGGTGCCCTTATGGAAACCCAGCTCAGTTTATAAAAAAATAACCCAAGGGCAATAAAACAATTTTACTGCATTCCACCTGAGTACTCAAATTCCCATGTAACAGACTTTTGGCCAAATTGTGGGTATTAAAGTTGACTATGATGCAATCTCCTTGTATGTCCGGCCTCCTTGGCCCAATCCATCCCACCCGCCTTAGCATCAAAATGTTATTAGCGAGTCTGGGCGAAAAATTTCTATAGTGGCCTAAACAGTTCACAGTCTTGTTAAACAATTGTTCATAAGACTCCTTTTGTCCCTTCCTTAGGGCGGGGACACCTGCGAGGATAATCACATATGGGCATGAAGCTGGGGGCAGTCCTATCACTGGCTGTACTTCTACTTGGGCTTCTCCCCTCTCTTCATTCTTCTTGCTTCCTTGATTCGTTAATGGAGTGGGGGGGATTCTTCCCTTCTGGATGTACTATTGAGTGCTATAGGTTCCCTTTGAGTGTATAAGTTTGGGAAAGACTTAGAACAGTTATCACCAATTTTCTGCTGCCCTGAGTTGCGATTAATGGTGTCTGCTGGGGGACAGAGTAGTGAAGACCCAGGGGAGCGGTTCTCAGGCGTGCCTCGCACATCTTTGAAGCAAGCTCCATCTTTATTTAATTTATCACAATGAGCACTGACTTATTCCATGTTACCCACCATCCTCCTAATGTCCTCAATGGCCTTATTTAAAACATCCAGCTTTGTAAAAATCGGTGAAAGTTCAGCCCGTAGAAGCGATATCATTTTAGCCAAAGCCTACCCCTCCAGCAACCAGTGACCTTTTGGATTCTGTCCTTCCTTTCCCCCAGCTTGATCTGGGTGTGAAAGATATGATGTAAGTATTAGCGGAGAATCGCCTTCTGTTAGAACTAGGTCAACATCAGGGGACTTTGGAGGTAAAAAGCTTCGAGTCACTTTTTTAATAGCCTTTGATTTTAGAATTCTCTTCGGGCGCTTCGCTTGTTTACAATGGAGTGGGCTGAAAGGTGAGATTTCTCTCAATGGCAATGAAGCAGTACTCAAACCATGTCCCCCAGTATCAATGGAAAGTTGCCCTTGATTAGTCTGGTAAGACCCTAGAGCTATTAGGAACACTGGCAGCAGTAAGGGATAACCTTCTCTCTGTGTGATTAATCTCATTATTAATTGCCATCATGGCCCTCTGAAGCATTCTATCCAAAGAGGTGGGTGTTGAGGGTGTTTGTGATGTGCTCTGGACCCCTCCTAATTTCCTCTTACCCATCTTTGTGCCACTGGTAGGCGATAATGTGTGATAATGTGATAATGTGCCTTGTGCCCTGAGCTTAAATCCAAAGGCAGAGGGGGGGTGACCCAGCCTGGTATTTCTAAGCTGCGGGAGGACTGTGGGTCCTGTACGGCCGTGGGACTGCTCCCCACCTACCGCGCCGTACAGAGTGCTGGCGGACCAACCCCCACCCGGCCAGCCAGTGGTAAACAGGTGAGTGTACTCCAGCCCTCCGACGGCCTGGTTTGTGCAGTCAATGCAGAGATTCCGAACCATACAACCCCAAATTCCTAGTCCCAGTTCTTAGCGAGTGGCACTAGAAACATGAATAACATGCAGCCAGTCGATCACGGGAGAGGACAGGAGAGAGGCAAGGAAGATTACAAACCAAAACACTGAGAGCACCCCCCCACCGCGTGGCCACCACCAACTGCTACAAGCAATGAGACGGAGCAATGGCAGGGAGTGCTGTGTAGAGCAGGGGCCACAAGTGCTCTGCTATGTTGCTCCCTGACTCCAGTCAGGCCTTCTAGTCAGGCGGTCCTCCACACGGTGAAGCTCAAACAAGCAGTGGCCAGCCCTTCAGAGCAGACTGCTGAGTGCCGGGCCAGGAAACAAAGTGAAGGCCCACCAGAGGCTCTCCACACCATGGCACTCCACGGCTAGATGAGAGCAACCGTGATCCAGGCAGCATTCACACAGGGCCTAAATCGAATTGGAGCTTAATTCGGGACCAAGCGCTCCAACCCCAGCTCCAGCCCGAGCACCCAGCACTCAGCGAACTGCGACCCGCCCTCAGGCTCACCCATGGGCCCTGACCCCACTGGGCCTCCGAATGCCGTGTCAGGCCACTGTGCAAGACTGCCTACCGAGCAACAGAGCAGAAACTCTCATTGAAGTCAGTGTGTCCGGTATGTTGCAGTCAGTCACCAACTCCTCACAAATTGCAAGCATGCACTCCTACTGTGGCCAGAAACAGGTACTTGTGTCCCTTGCTTCTCCTCTCCTTCTCTTTCTCCTCTCCGCGGTGTAGTCCTCACCAGCCCGGCCGTCTGTAGGCCCTCTCTTGAGGCCAGATGCAGAGGTACCAACACAGTGTCACTGCTGAGGCCGCTTTAGGATATGAGGCCCGCCTCCATCCCGGCCCGTGCTTCCTCGGCAGGAGGTGTTTCTCAGCCATTAGGTGGGTGCGCACAGGCGCTCACCACTCTGCCCTCCTTCGGTGGGAGCTTCCGGGGCCTAAGTCGTCCATGCCGGCGCGGCCCACTATTTCCGTCGCAGCCGCAGTATCAGGAGCAGGCTCGGGCCGGCGTGGAGCAGCTCCGTGGACGCTGTAAACCTGGCAGCCGCTGCTCCGCTGCGTTGCTCTACCCTCCGACTTTATCAGGCTCTACTATTTATGCTCATTGATTTGAGAAAAGTTGTGAGTAGAGTTAAGGCTCATCCAAACACTCAAATATACACACCCATCATCTTAGACAGAGGTCTGGAAGGAGAGCCCAGTCCCTCCCCACACCCTATTATGCATACCTATCATTACAGAGAGAGGTCTGAAAGGAGGGGCCAGTCACTCTCCACACCCTACTCGGCACACCCATCATGACAGCGGAAGGTCTCACCAGAGAGGCCAGTACCTCCATACACCCTACTATGCACACCTGCCATCTGAGAGACAGGTTTGAAAGGAGAGGCCAGTCCCTCCCCCACATCCTACTACACACACACTGATCATTACAGCGACAGGTCTTAGCAGAGATACCAGTTGCTCCACATGCCCTACTACGCACACCAGTCATCTGAGAGAGATGTCTTGAAGGAGAGGTCAGTCCATGCACACACCCTGCAATGCACAGCTGTCATCTGAGAGAGAGGTCTGAAAGGGGGATGATTCGTGTACGATATCAAGTTAAAAATAATATAACAAAGGAGAAGCCAGTCCCTCCCCAATCTCTACTATGTAAACCCATCATCTGAGAGCGAGGTCTCAAAAGAGAGTCTAGCCCCTCCACACACCCTACTATGCACACCTCTCATCTGAAAGAGAGGTCTCAAAGGAGAGGCCAGTCCTTTTGAACACCCTACTATGCACACCTGTCATCTGAGAGAAAGGTTTTGAAGGAGAGGTCAGTCCATGCACACACCCTGCAATGCACAGTTGTCATCTGAGAGACAGGTCTGAAAGGGGGATGATTCATGTACGATATCAAGTTAAAAATAACATAACAAAGGAGAGACCAGTCCCTCCAAACTCTCTATTATGCACACCGGTCACCTGAGAGCGAGGTCTGAAAAGAGAGCTGAGTCCCTCCCCACACCCTACTACGCATGCACATCATTTGAGAGAGGGGTCTGAAAGGAGAGGCCAGTTCCTGCCCACTCCCTACTATGCAAACCTGTTATCTGAGAGAGAGGTCTGAAAAGAAAGGCCAGTCCATCCCCACACCCTACTACACACTCCCGTCATTTGAGAGAGAGGTGTAAAAGGAGAGGGCAATCTCTCCCTGAAACCTACTATGCACACCTGTCATATGAGAGAGAGGTCTGAGCAGAGAGGCCAGTCCCTCAGCACATCCTACTATGCACACCCGTCATCTGAGAGAGGTCTGATTGGAGAGGCCAGTCCCTTCTCCACACCCTACTATGTACACCTGTCGTCCATGGAAGGGGTCTCAGTAGAGAGGGTTGTCCCTACACACACCCTATCATACATACCTGTCATCCGAGAGAGAGGTTGAAAGAAGAGCGCAGTCCCTCTTTATTTTGGTATGCTCACTAATTATTTGAGAGAGGGTTATAATTGGAGAGGCTACTTGGTGGCCATTTTGGGCTTGCCATTAGATAGAGTGGTTAGTTCTCTTGTGTCCGCACACCACTGGTCACTTGCTCCCGCTTTGCTCATTTAAGTGCAGACGTGGTGCGGCAAGCCGGCTTTGTATATGGAAATTTTGGGCCTCTTCGAGCCTTATTAATTTTTAATTGTGTCCTGCTTTCAGTTTGATATTTTCATCTTTTTTACAACTGCTTATAATTGGGATTTGGGGGAAATTTGTCTAAATCTGTTTGGAAGGAAACAACACACATTTTTTGCCGAATTAGCTGTTTGAGGGGGACTTTAATGGGGAATTATATACTTAGCGGCCATTTTGGACTTGTCATTAGCATAGAGCGGTTAGTGTTCTAGTGTCCACACGCCACTAGTCACATGCTCCCGGTCCGCTCATTACGTGCAGACGTGGTGCAGCTTCACAGCTGGTGAATGAAGGCGTGCCTATGGCAATCCCGTCTGCGCCCGTTCGTGCCCGAACGGGACCAGGGGCCTGGGATGCTTCCCCTTTGTCAGCAGGCAGGTTAGTGTATTTTGCTTCCTTTTTCACCCTCCTTGTTTAGAAGCTTGTGGCTCATTGCTCAATCTAGCTTTAGGTATGACTAACTGCCCGCGCTGCCTGTTTCAGATAGTTGCTCCCCATTCCAAACCTCCAGTTGTAAGTAATGCGGTTCTAGAGTATTCTGAAGACACATCTAGGCACTTATACATTAACAACAGCACTATTAAGGATTCTAACCTCCGTTCTTTTGGTTCATTAATTTAAACTGTCGCTCTTTGGTCAGGCACTAACAGGGTGTTTTTGACTTTTTAATTGCTTATAGTCCTGATGCCATGTTCCTAATGGAAACGTGGCTAAGTGACTTCTCGGCGCTTGACATTATCACAGCTCTTCCTGCAGACTACTGAATAATTCATATAGATCGTCTGGATAGAAAAGGTGGTGGCATTGCCATTATCTTTAAAAAAATATTCACATGTAAGATTGACAAGTTATCTATCCTAGATTGAGAAGCCCTAACTTTTTCTATTCTCTTGTCGAAGAAGTTTACCATGTCTGGCGCCTTAATTAATGGCCCCCAAGGTACCCCTAGTAGATGGTGCACTAGCATTATGGAATATCTCTCCCCTAATTTCCTAAATACGCCAATTTTGCCATCTTGGGTGATTTTAACATCCATTTGAATGATAAACCCTTTAGTCATGCTATGTCTCTGATTGATGATCTTCAGGTCTTAGAAATCCAGCTGAGCGTTAATGCCCATACACACAAAGCTGGCCACTTGCTGGATCAGTTTTTTACCAATTTGAGGAATCTGCAATCGGACCCTCCTATACCTATTCTATAGTCTGACCATTTTGCAATCCCTTTCTTGCTCCCTTTAGGAAACAGTGCGCAGAGCTGTGAGAAGCATTTGCTATCCTCTGACAGGAGTTGGGCAAAACTGGATGCCCCTTTGTGGAATACCTTGTTAGAAACAAATCCTCCGGTATTGCAAAATTCAATAGTGGCAGATACTCCCATGATAGACTCCTGGCTCAGGTCTGCATTGGACAGTTTATTCAATATTTCCAAGTAAAAGCATTATAGATTTCTTCCTCCCGCTCCATCGGACAATTAATCTTTGTTCAGCAAAAAAAAGCAATGTAAACAGTTAGACAGAGTGTGGTTCAAGTTCAATAGTAAGGAGGATAAGGAAAACTATAAAAGCAACTTAAAGCACTATCAAAAAACCTGTCATGAGCTTAGAGTGTTATTCTACACAAGTAAAATTGAAGTAACCCAAAATTGCTCTAAAACTCTCTTTAATGTTGTTAAAACCCTCTCTGACCCTACCAACATCACACCTTTCAGCCCCCTCTCACAATCCCAGAGCGATGAAATTGCTAACTTCTTTGTTCAAAAAGTGGCCGATATACAATCTACCTTTTTGGCGACAGGTCAGAGTGGATGTAGGGGCCCCCCTTAAATGGGAATAATGTATTGCAGAGTTTTCAGCCTTTGGATGTGCCTGCCTTCAGGGCCACCTTTGCCTCTATTAAATTTGGATCTCCATTGGATCACTGTCCTCCGCAGGTGCTTGGTAGGCTCTCCCATACTGTTTTGAAACAACTGTCTCAATTATTGAACTGATCACTGATGGAGTTCCTGAGGCATCAACTGGATAATAGTGGAGTTGCTGCACTGATTTTAAAAACTTAGGAATCCTATTTGATGAGCAGTTAAACATCTCAGGTCAGATTAACTGCATTACATCTTCTTGTTTTTATTTAATTAAGATATTAAAAAACGTATTTAAAAAAATACAGAAATATCGACACAAAAGTATCGTGAAACATTAACATCGATCTCACTAATATTGATACAAAAATATCGTTATTACCAATATCGAAAACATTAAATAAGCATACATAATAACACAAATATTGATAACAAAAACATAGACCACACAATTATCGCCAAAAATAAAATATCGACACCTTAAAAATATTTATAATAACACAATACATAACAAAAATAATATAAACAATATCACTAACACACACAACATATTAAATAAATAAAATAAAACATTAATTAATTATAATTAAAAAAATAACTTTAACATAATTAAATACACCAAATTAATTACTCTTTACAAACATAATATATAAAATAAATAAATATTATTTTACATTCAATACAATATAAATTACAAATTATATTCTATTACACTTTTAAATAAAGTAAGAAAAGAAAAGTTTAAATAAACCTTAATTAGCGTTTCCCATATAAGGAAACAACTGCCAAAATAATTGAAACCATTACTAACACAATGAAAAACACATAAAAATAAAATCACCCAATAAGATTTAAAGAACAATTAATCAAACAATATATAAACTAACAGAAAATTAAACATAATTTTATTCAAAAACAAGAAAACCAAAATAAGGGGAATCTCTGCCAGATTGCTTTTACAACATTGGACTTCCTTATTGAATACTCTGTTTTCAACTTCACAAAGTAAGTAAAATATCAATTTAATATTACAACTGTATAAAATGTTAGTGAAGCACTTTTTATAATAATTAAATCATTAATTTATTATTTTTTTAAATTCTATCTCCTCTACAGAAACTCCAAAAGACACTCAACTAACAACAACAATCTTCAAAAGACCACCTTGCAAATAAAGTAAGTATAAATCACAATTAAACTAATATAACAACTAAAAATCCCAAGCAAAAGCACACACTAACCACAGAAAATACTGTTAAACAAATTAATTAAAAGTAATATTTTTATTGTGCAGCAAATAAAAAGAAACACTAAAGACAAGCATCAACAGAAACACCTCAGCGTGAAAAAAGTTCAACGCATTCAAGCATGTAAGTATAATTTTGTATGTGAAAATCTGTATAACAATAAAACCAATTAGAAATACATTTAATATTGTTTATATATATTTCTCTTAGCATTTGAAACATCAGCATGATGGAAGTTGCAAAATTCATTACTTCCCAGAAAGGAAAATGATTATTATGCTATATGGGATACACTCAAGAAAAACAGACAGGCGACAAAGTTAATTGGAAATGCAGCAAATATTATTCAAACAAATGTTATGGGAGGGCTACAACAAAAGAAACCACTGTATTATATGTTAGAGAACATAACCACCCCCCTAACATAGCTGAAATAGAAGTGAGAGACAGTTTAGAGACTCTAAAAGAAGCTAGCACTAGCTCTCAAAAACCTACCACTGAAATTCTAAAAGACATACTCCCCCGAGTCCCAGAACATTTAACTGGCCAATTGCCCTGTGTCTCATCATTAAAAAGGCTAATAGCTAGAACAAAAATATCAACTGCTACCAACCCACCTGCCCCCAAAACTTTCAGTGAAATTGAAATACCACCTGAACTCACTGTAACGAAAAAGGATTATAATATTTGCAACTCCCACAAAATTACTTAAACTACAGAATTGTGAGACATGGATGATGGATGGAACTTTTAAAATATATCCCAAACCTTTTTACCAATTATATACAATTCATGGACTGTATCAAAATACCAACATCCCCTTTATATATGCCCTGTTACCAAACAAACAAACAACCACCTATGTAGAACTATTAACCAAAAGAAAACAAGAAACTAATAATTACTATCCTCAAAAAATCATCATAGACTTTAACAGTCAATTATACAAGCCATCCTAAAACACTACCCTTGCGCAGCAATACAAGGTTGCTATTACCGCTTTAACCAATGCATATGGAGACACCTTCAAAAATCTACACTAAGGGCCCGATTTCGATGTCGTTCGGAAAGCATCCCGACCTTGGATTTGTAATGCTTTCCGTATGACTCAACCGCGAGCCCTCCGTTCAACGGAGTACGATACATCCCATGTGAAACACAACCGAATCGTACGGAACGCTATCATTCCAAACTAAGGCTCCGTAAACTGCATCAAGGTGACCGTCACATTTGTAAACGTTCAATCTTCGCATGCCGGTCAAGATTCCGACTTGTATCAACATGCTGTGAGAAGATGTTGCAGGAGAATCGGTTATGGAACTGTGTCGGTCTGTGTATTAAATGTCAATGTGAGAGTCAAAAACACCCAAAAAAAGCATTGGCAACTCCCCCCAAAAACAATAGTAACCACACCCACAAATCCACCTATATATAGGGCCAACACCATGACCATGATCCTTTGCCACAACTGCCAATACTCCCAAGGAGCTACCACCAGACATTCCTTGCTCTCTGCCTCACACACCACACACCCTGCACAGATTTCATTTCTTTAAAAAACACATAATCACATACCTTTTTACTGATTCACACTCACATCCACACTTACCCTCACCTTCACACTCACCCTCACCATGTCCAAAAGGAAGCATCCACATTTTACAGATAGGAGTTGGAAATGCTTGTAGATGAGATTGTCAGAGTAGAGCCACAGTTATTTGGGAACCTAGAACAACAGACCCCCCTTGCCTAGAGAAATAGGATGTGGGAGATGATAGTGAACAAGGTGAATGCTCAAGCACCTTGCCTGCGCACATTGGAAGATAACAGGACCAGGTACTATGATGTGCGAAGGAGGGTCAAGAAGCTGATGGCCAGGGAACATTTCCAAAGCCAGCAGACTGGCGGTGGCCCTCCTGCACCACCTGTCCACTTCACCTCCTGGGAGGGACATCCTTCTGCCGGAGGGTGTCTATGGAATAGCAGGATCACAAGAGTCTGGCGAGTACACAATCCACATTCAAATAAAGTTATTAATCACACTCCTAGAGACATCACTGTAAAGGATACAGTTAAACAAAGGACCGTATAAATATATCAAATGTACTAGATTCGAAGAGCAAGTGATGTGCATGTCAGATTGTTAACCAAAATACCTCAAATTATATTGAAAATGCAACAAACTATAACCATGTACATAGTCCTCACAAACTCACAGCTAGGCCTTCTGCTCCAAACAGGTACCAGTATCAGACATCTTGGCCCAGTACTTTTCCACTCACTCACAGGAAAGGTCAGTCACAGGTAGGCTGTTTGGGATGGCTGGGAAGGTGAGTGTGGGCACAGGCCCCATGGGACATGTAGTCTCTGCAAACACTTCCTACCCCCCCTAGCCCACACAGACATACTGGGACTATGTGAGCCTCTCAGTCAGAGGAAAAGTACCAGCAAGATGGCTGACACTACAGCATGCTCTCTGGAGCACAAGGCCTCTGGGGAGTTGTAGTCAAGTCAAACAACAGGTACCAGTGTCAGACATCTTGGACCAGTACTTTTCCACTCACTCACAGGAAAGCTCAGTCACAGGTAGGCTGTTTGGGATGGCTGGGTAGGTGGGTGTAGGCACTGGCCCCATGGGACTTGTAGTCACTGCAAACACTCCCCCCCAGCCCACTCAGACATACTGGGACTATGCGAGCCTCTCAGTCAGTGGAAACGTACCAGCAAGATGGCTGACACTGCTGCATGCTGTCTGGAGCACAAGGCCTCTGGGAAGTTGTAGTCAAGTCAAACTGCACGCACCAGTCTCAGACAACTCAATAGTAGACTTCCATTCACTGTCAGGTAGGCATAGGCACAGATGACCTGGTTGGGTAGTGTGGGAGGAGCAGTGTTTGCACTGACAACATCTCCTATCAGGCTCCATCACACACACACACCTTCACACACAGCCCAACAAGGCCACCAGGAAGAGTGGTGTCCTGACAATGAGTGGAAGTGTACTTGCAGGATGTTTGACACTTGTGCATGGTGTTAGAGGTGTCCACAACTCCTATCATGGCCTTGTGCTCCTCACACCACTCCCCAGTGTCAGCCATCTTGATAGTACAGTTTCCATTCAGCATCAGATCCTGGTATGCTGTCTGTGCTGGCTGGGAAGGTGTGTGTAGGGCAGGCCATGATGGGTGTTGAAGTCAGTGCAAACACTCATACTCACATACATCCCAACAAGACAACATACACATGAGCTTCTATTACAGTCAATGAGAATGTACTGGGAAGATGTCTGGCCCTGTGGACTGATGTTACGAGCTCAAGGCACTGTTGGTGAGTAGTGGACAAATCAGACACCAGTCACCTGTGTCAGACATCTCTGAAGCACATTGCCACTCACTGTCAGGAAAGTAGACTCACAGGTAAGATATTTAGGATGTGTAGGAAGGTGTGTGGAGTAAGGAGCCTGATGGGAGATGGAGCCAGGGCAAAACCTACTCCTCCCAAACAGCACAAACAGATCCACCAAGAACCATGCATAACTGATGGTGAGTGGAAATCTACTGACAAATGGCTGACACTGGGGACTTCTGTCTGGACAACTACGCCCTGCTTGTGGACAAATAGGCACCAGTCATCAGTGTCAGATAACTTGCAAGTACATTCACACTCACTGTCAGGGAAGCTGAGTTACAGGTAGCCTTTTGCTGATGGGTGGGAAGGTATGTGTGGGCCAAGGCCTGATGTGACTTGTAGCCATTTAAAATACTCATCCACACACCCAGCCATGCAAACTCCCCTGGGCATATGCTTCCATCACAGTGAGGAGAAGTGTACTGGCAAGGTGGCTGACACTGCTGCATAGTGTTGATCTTGAAACCAACTTCCATCAAGGCCCTGTGCACAAAACATCATGCAACCGTGTCAGCCATCTTGTTAGTACACTTACATTCAATGTCAGGTAGCCATTGACACAGATGAGCTGGTTGTGCTGGTTGGTAGGAGGAGTGTCTGCCATGACTACATCTACCATCATGCTCTGGCCTCCACACACCTTCCTACATAGTCAAAATAGCTTACATGGGACTCTGCTTACCTGATGGTGGTTGGCAATGTGCTGGCAAGATGTCTGACACTGCTGCATGGTGTCTGTAGCCGAAAGACTTGATGGGGTTTGCAGTCAAGTCAAACAGGCACCAGTGTCAGGTATACGGCTAGGACAATTCATATCACAGTGAGGTAAGCATAGTACATGCTGGGCTGTTTGATGTGGGTGGAAAGGTGTACGTAGGACAGGGTTGTAGGCAATTTGTAGCCATTGAACAGACTACTCCTCCCATCCAGACTAGTTAACTCCACCTGGCCTAAGCCACACTCACAGTGAGGGGAAGTGTACTAGCAAGATGTCTGACACTGTTGCATAGTGTTTGGAGCA
The DNA here is from genome assembly GCA_963921515.1 of Calotriton arnoldi. Taxonomy (NCBI): domain Eukaryota; kingdom Metazoa; phylum Chordata; class Amphibia; order Caudata; family Salamandridae; genus Calotriton; species Calotriton arnoldi. The sequence continues at coordinate 68,570 of CAWUFW010020803.1, forward strand.
CAGGTCCCTGATGTGAGTTGCATTCATCTCCAAAACCATGCACCAGTATCAGCCACATTGCCAGTACATTTACCCGCACTGTGAGGTAAATATAGGCACACAGGAGTCAGCAGGTCTGTGTGGGAGGAGGTGTATTTGCAACAGATACAACTCACATCAGGTCTTGTCATACACACACTCTTCCCACCCAGCCCAACTAGCCTAACAGAAACTCTGCTTACTTGACAGTGATTAGCAATGTACTGACAAGATGTTTGACAATGTGGGATATTTGCAAAAATCAGACACCAGACACAAGTGTCACACATCTCAATGATCTAGTCCCAATCACTGCAAGAAAAACCTTCTGACATGTGGTCTGTTTTCACTGTGTGTGAAGAGTGTGTGAAGGACAGAGCCTGGTGTGAGTCGGAGTAAGTTTAAACAATACTACACCCACCACTTACAACCACTTTACCTGGGACAATGCCTACCTGACAGTGACTGGAAGTACAAAAGCAAGATGCCTGACACTGGTGCATGGTGTTTTATACATGAGTCCTTGCCTGTGATTTTGAATCACATTTACCACCATGCACCAGTGTCTGCAGCCTTGTCAGAACACATACCATCACTGCCAGTTAGCCAAAGTCTCAGAGGACTTATCTGGGTTGGTGGGAGGAGGAGCATTTTAAAATCCTACTAATCACATCAGGCAGTGGACAACATACACCTTCATGAACATCACAAACAGACCGACATGAACTAAGCGTATACACAGTGATTTAAATTTTACTAGCAGGAAGCATGACACAGGGCACTGGTGTCTGACTTTTCAACAAATACCAGCATTGACTTGTGCTCAAAACACCAGGCACCAGTGTCAGCCAGCTTTGTCAGTACACATCCACACACTCGCAGGTAAGCATAGTTCCAGGGGTGATGCATTTGCATGCAAGAAATAGTGTACATAGTGCATGGCCTGAGGGGATGTCTGTCTATTGTAAACACTCAAATGCAGAAACAGCCATATAAGACCACTAAAAAAACGTGAATACCTTACAGTGAGTGGACATACAAATATGAAATGGCAGAGACTATGGCATGGTGTGTGGTGCACAAGGCCATGAGGCAAGTTGTCTGCAAGTCAGAAACCAGTTCCCAGTGTCAGACAGCCGGTCATGACATTCGGACACACTGTGAGCTAAGCTCATGTCCTGTTTGCCTGTTAGCACTGGGCATGAAGATGTATGTAGGAGTGGCACTGATAATACTTTGAAAAACAGCAAACACTTCTACACACACAGCACAACCACTTCATTGTGGGCCATGTCTATATCTCAGTGAGTCCATGTGTACTTGCAAGATGGCAGACTGTTGTCTGAACCTATCACAACTGCCACATTTGCCCATCTGCCACAAAGACCAGCCAACATCGACAAATATCTTTCACATACCAACACAAACATTGGCTGGACAACACTCTTCCATATGGCATGGTGGGGCTGGGTGGGAGGAGGGGTGTAAGTCTCACAAATATAGAACAAGCACTCAAGCATCAGTTAATCATAGTTCTTTGCCACAAAATGGCACAAAGGTACTATTGTGAAATCTTTTGACCATGGAGTCAATGTACTAAGTACATGATCTGTGTAGACACAAAGTTAAACTGTCACACAATTGTCATACTCACAGCCATTCACATGTGTAGAATGAGATGAAAACAAGAAGCACCTCAATCACTCAATTCCCACAACTATCAGGCTAAGTTAAGAGAATGTGAGTGTGTAGGCAGCCACACCAATGTGACTGGTAAACACAAGCACTAACACCAGTACATAGGCACAAAAAGAATACACCCAAAGAGAGAGAAAGTTTATGTATCTCACTGTGAAAGTAAATCTGTGGACAACATAAACACACATATGTCATTGATAGGGTGTCAATAAACAGTCAATGTCTTTCGACAAGTAATGTGAACTAAACACAACAGGCCCATCAATACACATACCTGCACATGTCCATCAATCCCCCTCTTGTCACAAAAATATAGTCATTACAAAAACTAGGTCAGCATATTTACAGTAACTCATCATGAGCTTTGGTAGCCTATGTAATGTGTATGATTTTTTTGTTGTTGATTTTTTTTGTTGATTTTTTAATTAGGTTTTAACACTTTAGATACAGTGAAGCATAACATTTTTAATTCTTGAGTTACATGCATAGGTAGACAGAGACAGTTTAGGCACTTGAGTGTACATTGGTGGTTACTATCTTTCTTAGCTGCCACTGGATATCATTACAGACCCGGTGTTACAAACATGTTGAGGCCATCTACAACTTCTGGTTGTGTCCTGGGATATGCCAGTAGGCCTATAGCTTGGTCGTGGAGCTACGTCTACCCATGGTACTTGTGGGAGTCATAGTATTCTGCCCGAGTAATTGGGCAACGTTCCCTGTCCCCTAATGACGTTATCTATGCTGCTGGCTGGTATTCTTAACTTAGAACCTGGGCGTTGAACTGGGGTACTGGTTTGGGGTCAGCGGTGAGGGAGGGTGTGTGCAGACGGGAGGGGGTGAGTAGGTCCTCTATGTAGGTGTGTGTGGCTACTTGGCGGCTGGCGACTGTTGATGCGGGGGGAGGCTCGACTACTTCCCCTGTCCTATCCTGGGGCTATGCTTCTAAGGCGAGGACTGTGATGGGGCGTCTCCAATATGTGTGTGTTCTGACTCGCTGCGTCTGTCATCTGGTCCTATTGGTGTGTCGGATGCCGTCTGGGCATGGGGTGCCTTGGCTGGCTCTGCTCGTGTGGTTTGCTGACTGAACTGGTATAGTAAGTGCACCCATTCCATGGATATGTGGTGTGCTATATCTCTCTTTGCCGGGAGTAGTGAAAGGGATGTGAGACGCACCTGTACTTTATCAGTTTACCCATCTCCTGAACACTCCTCGCGCGCACGCCTCCCATGTATTCACCCCGGGAATGTTTGTGGCTGCATGAAGCGCTTCATGGATGTAGTTCCAGTATTGTTGCAGTGTAGGGCAACACCAGAACATGTGTTTAAAGTCCGCTGAAGGAGCCTTGCATTGGGGACAGAGAAACTGTGTATCTGGGTAGAAGCGCTGCAGTCGCTCAGGCTTTAAGTATGCCCTGTGTAAGATATTAAATTGTATGTTTTTGAATCGCGCGTTTCTGTAGACTTTTTTGGGGTATTCTATTGCCTGCGCCCATTCCTGGTCATGCAGTGGCCGATGTAGGTCCTCCTCCCATGTCTGCTGCAGTGTGGTCAGCGGCATGAGTAGTAGTTCCCGAAAGGCTTTGTACAGCCATGTGACAAGATGTTTGCCCACCCCATATGTAGTATGGTGTGTATTACTGGATTTGTCAGTGGTTCTCCTTCCACCGGGTCACAGAATGGGCGGCTACTAGCTAAAAGTCGTCTATGCAATAGGAATTGTCCCGGGGGAGGTCGTATTCTTCTACTAGCTGTTCGTAGGATCGCAATTGTCCTTCCGCAAAGAGGGATTCCCACTTCGTCAGTGAGCTGTCTGTCCATACTCGTTGGGTTTGGGCGGTGTAATGTTTTTCTGCATTAGGGAACCCCACCAACGGAAGCAATGGGTAGTATGGGTGTTTCCCCCTGGACATACGATGTATGGACAACATACAGGTACGATCTATTGTCACTTGCAGGGGGTATGTGCGCTGAGGCTTAGTGCCTGGCAAAAGCAGACGCCGGATTGTTGATAGGGATATATGCTCCATATCAGAGGTTGTCTCACCCATGTGGTGTTCCGCTGTCCAATGTGAGAGCCACTGGAGCTGTGCCGCTAAGAAATATGCTTCAAAGGCCGGAGCCCCCAGCCCTCCCTGATCAGTCGGTAGAAACAGCTTAAAGAGGGCAATTCTGTGCTGGCCCGCTCCCTCTGAGGGAGGTGAGGAGGGTGTCCAATTCCCGGAAGAAGGGGCGAGGAGGAATGACTGGGAGATTGGTGAAGTGGTATAGTAGCCTTGGGACGATAATCATTTTGGCTAGAGCCGCACGCCCGATGGGGGCCAGGGGTAGCGTCCTCCAGAAGTTCACTGCCGCTCTTATGCCTGTCAGTGCCCTACGGTGGTTCCCTTCGTAAATGTCGCTCGGAGAATGGTACAGTCGGATTGCGAGGTACCGAGGTGCCTCATTGCTCCAGGCGACTCTCTGGTCCCCTATTGTAATGTCAAGGGGGGCTAGGTGTGGGCTAAGCGGGTAGATCGTAGATTTGTCCCAGTTGACTCTGAGGCCTGAAACCTCCGTGAACTCCTGTAGCACTGTCCATATTGGGGTCAAAGCGATACCAAACGGGATGATGGACGGAGCGCTAGAGCAAATCAAACACTCACCCCCAGTCAAATGATCTGGGTTTAATCCATCATCATTCTTTAGCTCACTCCACCACCCCAGTTCAGACATGGCCATATGCAAATCAGTCTGACCCTGTGCCTCATGGGAACAGTCCAGCCCAAACTGCAAAGCCATGTCTTCCGTGGACCGGAAACAAGCATCCTGGGACCGGTTTCGGGTTCAAAACCCTCATCAGCCAGGCTATCTTGAATCCAGTGGCAAAGTGAGCAAGGGACCCACGTCTGGGCATACCCTGCCAACTTAGGGCGAACAAGCGATACCAAACGGGATGATGGACGGAGCGTTAGAGCAAATCAAACACTCACCCCCAGTCAAATGATCTGGGTTTAATCCATCATCATTCTTTAGCTCACTCCACCACCCCAGTTCAGACATGGCCATATGCAAATCAGTCTGACCCTGTGCCTCATGGGAACAGTCCAGCCCGAACTGCCAAGCCATGTCTTCCGTGGACCGGAAACAAGCATCCTGATACCGGTTTCGGGTTCAAAACCCTCATCAGCCAGCCTATCTTGAATCCAGTGGCAAAGTGAGCAAGGGACCCACGTCTGGGCATACCCTGCCAACTTAGGGCGAACAAAGCGATACCAAACGGGATGATGGACGGAGCGTTAGTGCAAATCAAACACTCACCCCCAGTCAAATGATCTGGGTTTAATCCATCATCATTCTTTAGCTCACTCCACCACCCCAGTTCAGACATGGCCATATGCAAATCAGTCTGACCCTGTGCCTCATGGGAACAGTCCAGCCCAAACTGCCAAGCCATGTCTTCCGTGGACCGGAAACAAGCATCCTGGGACCGGTTTTGTGTTCAAAACCCTCATCAGCCAGGCTATCTTGTATCCAGTGGCAAAGTGAGCAAGGGACCCACGTCTGGGCATACCCTGCCAACTTAGGGCGAACAAAGCGATACCAAACGGGATGATGGACAGAGCGTTAGAGCAAATCAAACACTCACCCCAGTCAAATGATCTGGGTTTAATCCATCATCATTCTTTAGCTCACTCCACCACCCCAGTTCAGACATGGCCATATGCAAATCAGTCTGACCCTGTGCCTCATGGGAACAGTCCAGCCCGAACTGCCAAGCCATGTCTTCCGTGGACCGGAAACAAGCATCCTGGGACCGGCTTCGGGTTCAAAACCCTCATCAGCCAGGCTATCTTGAATCCAGTGGCAAAGTGAGCAAGGGACCCACGTCTGGGCATACCCTGCCAACTTAGGGCGAACAAAGCGATACAAACGGGATGATGGACGGAGCGTTAGAGCAAATCAAACACTCACCCCAGTCAAATGATCTGGGTTTAATCCATCATCATTCTTTAGCTCACTCCACCACCCCAGTTCAGACATGGCCATATGCAAATCAGTCTGACCTGTGCCTCATGGGAACAGTCCAGCCCGAACTGCCAAGCCATGTCTTCCGTGGACCGGAAACAAGCATCCTGGGACCGGTTTCGGGTTCAAACCCTCATCAGCCAGGCTATCTTGAATCCAGTGGCAAAGTGAGCAAGGGACCCACGTCTGGGCATACCCTGCCAACTTAGGACGAACAAAGCGATACCAAACGGGATGATGGACGGAGCGTTAGAGCAAATCAAACACTCACCCCCAGTCAAATGATCTTGGTTTAATCCATCATCATTCTTTAGCTCACTCCACCACCCCAGTTCAGACATGGCCATATGCAAATCAGTCTGACCCTGTGCCTCATGGGAACAGTCCAGCCCGAACTGCCAAGCCATGTCTTCCGTGGACCGGAAACAAGCATCCTGGGACCGGTTCGGGCTCAAAACCCTCATCAGCCAGGCTATCTTGAATCCAGTGGCAAAGTGAGCAAGGGACCCACGTCTGGGCATACCCTGCCAACTTAGGGCGAACAAAGCGATACCAAACGGGATGATGGACGGAGCGTTAGAGCAAATCAAACACTCACCCCAGTCAACTGATCTGGGTTTAATCCATCATCATTCTTTAGCTCACTCCACCACCCCAGTTCAGACATGGCCATATGCAAATCAGTCTGACCCTGTGCCTCATGGGAACAGTCCAGCCCGAACTGCCAAGCCATGTCTTCCGTGGACCGGAAACAAGCATCCTGGGACCGGTTTGGGGCTGGACTGTTCCCATGAGGCACAGGGTCAGACTGATTTGCATATGGCCATGTCTGAACTGGGGTGGTGGAGTGAGCTAAAGAATGATGATGGATTAAACCCAGATCAGTTGACTGGGGGTGAGTGTTTGATTGGCTCAAACGTTCCGTCCATCATCCCCTTTGTATCGCTTTGTTCGCCCTAAGTTGGCGGGGTATGCCCAGACGTGGTCCCTTGCTCACTTTGCCACTGGATTCAAGCAAGCCTGGCTGATGATGGCTGAAATGCCAGAAACCGGTCCTAGGATGCTTGTTTCCGGTCCAGGGAAGACATGGCTTGGCAGTTCGGGCTGGACTGTTCCCATGAGGCACAGGGTCAGACTGATTTGCATATGGCCATGTCTGAACTGGGGTGGTGGAGTGAGCTAAAGAATGATGATGGATTAAACCCAGATCAGTTGACTGGGGGTGAGTGTTTGATTGGCTCAAATGTTCCGTCCATCATCCCCTTTGTATCGGCGTTGTTCGCCCTAAGTTGGCGGGGTATGCCCAGACGTGGGTCCCTTACTCACTTTGCCACTGGATTCAAGCAAGCCTGGCTGATGACGGCTGAAATGCCAGAAACCGGTCCTAGGATGCTTGTTTCCGGTCCAGGGAAGACATGGCTTGGCAGTTCGGGCTGGACTGTTCCCATGAGGCACAGGTCAGACTGATTTGCATATGGCCATGTCTGAACTGGGGTGGTGGAGTGAGCTAAAGAATGATGATGGATTAAACCCAGATCAGTTGACTGGGGGTGAGTGTTTGATTGGCTCAAACGTTCCGTCCATCATCCCCTTTTATGTATCGCTTTGTTCGCCCTAAGTTGGCGGGGGTATGCCCAGACGTGGGTCCCTTGCTCACTTTGCCACTGGATTCAAGCAAGCCTGGCTGATGACGGCTGAAATGCCAGAAACCGGTCCTAGGATGCTTGTTTCCGGTCCAGGGAAGACATGGCTTGGCAGTTCGGGCTGGACTGTTCCCATGAGGCACAGGGTCAGACTGATTTGCATATGGCCATATCTGAACTGGGGTGGTGGAGTGAGCTAAAGAATGATGATGGATTAAACCAGATCAGTTGACTGGGGGTGCGTGTTTGATTGGCTCAAACGTTCCGTCCATCATCCCCTTTTGTATCGCTTTGTTCGCCCTAAGTTGGCGGGAGTATGCCAAGACGTGGGTCCCTTGCTCACTTTGCCACTGGATTCAAGCAAGCCTGGCTGATGACGGCTGAAATGCCAGAAACCGGTCCTAGGATGCTTGTTTCCGGTCCAGGAAGACATGGCTTGGCAGTTTGGGCTGGACTGTTCCCATGAGGCACAGGGTCAGACTGATTTGCATATGGCCATGTCTGAACTGGGGTGGTGGAGTGAGCTAAAGAATGATGATGGATTAAACCCAGATCAGTTGACTGGGGGTGAGTGTTTGATTGGCTCAAACGTTCCGTCCATCATCCCCTTTTGTACGCTTTGTTGCGCCCTAAGTTGGCGGGGGTATGCCCAGACGTGGGTCCCTTGCTCACTTTGCCACTGGATTCAAGCAAGCCTGGCTGATGACGGCTGAAATGCCAGAAACCGGTCCTAGGATGCTTGTTTCTGGTCCAGGGAAGACATGGCTTGGCAGTTCGGGCTGGACTGTTCCCATGAGGCACAGGGTCAGACTGATTTACATATGGCCATGTCTGAACTGGGGTGGTGGAGTGAGCTAAAGAATGATGATGGATTAAACCCAGATCAGTTGACTGGGGTGAGTGTTTGATTGGCTCAAACGTTCCGTCCATCATCCCCTTTGTATCGCTTTGTTCGCCCTAAGTTGGCGGGGTATTCCCAGACGTGGGTCCCTTGCTCACTTTGCCACTGGATTCAAGCAAGCCTGGCTGATGACGGCTGAAATGCCAGAAACCGGTCCTAGGATGCTTGTTTCCGGTCCAGGGAAGACATGGCTTGGCAGTTCGGGCTGGACTGTTCCCATGAGGCACAGGGTCAGACTGATTTGCATATGGCCATGTCTGAACTGGGGTGGTGGAGTGAGCTAAAGAATGATGATGGATTAAACCCAGATCAGTTGACTGGGGGTGAGTGTTTGATTGGCTCAAACGTTCCGTCCATCATCCCCTTTTGTATCGCTTTGTTCGCCCTAAGTTGGCGGGGTATGCCCAGACGTGGGTCCCTTGCTCACTTTGCCACTGGATTCAAGCAAGCCTGGCTGATGACGGCTGAAATGCCAGAAACCGGTCCTAGGATGCTTGTTTCCGGTCCAGGGAAGACATGGCTTGGCAGTTCGGGCTGGACTGTTCCCATGAGGCACAGGGTCAGACTGATTTGCATATGGCCATGTCTGAACTGGGGTGGTGGAGTGAGCTAAAGAATGATGATGGATTAAACCCAGATCAGTTGACTGGGGGTGAGTGTTTGATTGGCTCAAACGTTCCGTCCATCATCCCCTTTTGTATCGCTTTGTTCGCCCCTAAGTTGGCGGGGGTATGCCCAGACGTGGGTCCCTTGCTCACTTTGCCACTGGATTCAAGCCAAGCCTGGCTGATGATGGCTGAAATGCCAGAAACCGGTCCTAGGATGCTTGTTTCCGGTCCAGGGAAGACATGGCTTGGCAGTTCGGGCTGGACTGTTCCCATGAGGCACAGGGTCAGACTGATTTGCATATGGCCATGTCTGAACTGGGGTGGTGGAGTGAGCTAAAGAATGATGATGGATTAAACCCAGATCAGTTGACTGGGGGTGAGTGTTTGATTGGCTCAAACGTTCCGTCCATCATCCCCTTTTGTATCGCTTTGTTCGCCCTAAGTTGGCGGGGGTATGCCCAGACGTGGGTCCCTTGCTCACTTTGCCACTGGATTCAAGCAAGCCTGGCTGATGACGGCTGAAATGCCAGAAACCGGTCCTAGGATGCTTGTTTCCGGTCCAGGGAAGACATGACTTGGCAGTTCGGGCTGGACTGTTCCCATGAGGCACAGGGTCAGACTGATTTGCATATGGCCATGTCTGAACTGGGGTGGTGGAGTGAGCTAAAGAATGATGATGGATTAAACCCAGATCAGTTGACTGGGGGTGAGTGTTTGATTGGCTCAAACGTTCCGTCCATCATCCCCTTTTGTATCGCTTTGTTCGCCCTAAGTTGGCGGGGGTATGCCCAGACGTGGGTCCCTTGCTCACTTTGCCACTGGATTCAAGCAAGCCTGGCTGATGACGGCTGAAATGCCAGAAACCGGTCCTAGGATGCTTGTTTCCGGTCCAGGGAAGACATGGCTTGGCAGTTCGGGCTGGACTGTTCCCATGAGGCACAGGGTCAGACTGATTTGCATATGGCCATGTCTGAACTGGGGTGGTGGAGTGAGCTAAAGAATGATGATGGATTAAACCCAGATCAGTTGACTGGGGGTGAGTGTTTGATTGGCTCAAACGTTCCGTCCATCATCCCCTTTGTATCGCTTTGTTCGCCCTAAGTTGGCGGGGGTATGCCCAGACGTGGGTCCCTTGCTCACTTTGCCACTGGATTCAAGCAAGCCTGGCTGATGACGGCTGAAATGCCAGAAACCGGTCCTAGGGTGCTTGTTTCCGGTCCAGGGAAGACATGGCTTGGCAGTTCGGGCTGGACTGTTAACCATGAGGCACAGGGTCAGACTGATTTGCATATGGCCATGTCTGAACTGGGGTGGTGGAGTGATCTAAAGAATGATGATGGATTAAACCCAGATCAGTTGACTGGGGGTGAGTGTTTGATTGGCTCAAATGTTCCGCCAATCATCCCCTTTTGTATCGCTTTGTTCGCCCTAAGTTGGCGGGGGTATGCCCAGACGTGGATCCCTTGCTCACTTTGCCACTGGATTCAAGCAAGCCTGGCTGATGACGGCTGAAATGCCAGAAACCGGTCCTAGGATGCTTGTTTCCGGTCCAGGGAAGACATGGCTTGGCAGTTCGGGCTGGACTGTTCCCATGAGGCACAGGGTCAGACTGATTTGCATATGGCCATGTCTGAACTGGGGTGGTGGAGTGAGCTAAAGAATGATGATGGATTAAACCCAGATCAGTTGACTGGGGGTGAGTGTTTGATTGGCTCAAACGTTCCGTCCATCATCCCCTTTTGTATCGCTTTGTTCGCCCTAAGTTGGCGGGGGTATGCCCAGACGTGGGTCCCTTGCTCACTTTGCCACTGGATTCAAGCAAGCCTGGCTGATGACGGCTGAAATGCCAGAAACCGGTCCTAGGATGCTTGTTTCCGGTCCAGGGAAGACATGGCTTGGCAGTTTGGGCTGGACTGTTCCCATGAGGCACAGGGTCAGACTGATTTGCATATGGCCATGTCTGAACTGGGGTGGTGGAGTGAGCTAAAGAATGATGATGGATTAAACCCAGATCAGTTGACTGGGGGTGAGTGTTTGATTGGCTCAAACGTTCCGTCCATCATCCCCTTTTGTATCGCTTTGTTCGCCCTAAGTTGGCGGGGGTATGCCCAGACGTGGGTCCCTTGCTCACTTTGCCACTGGATTCAAGCAAGCCTGGCTGATGACGGCTGATATGCCAGAAACCGGTCCTAGGATGCTTGTTTCCGGTCCAGGGAAGACATGGCTTGGCAGTTCGGGCTGGACTGTTCCCATGAGGCACAGGGTCAGACTGATTTGCATATGGCCATGTCTGAACTGGGGTGGTGGAGTGAGCTAAAGAATGATGATGGATTAAACCCAGATCAGTTGACTGGGGGTGAGTGTTTGATTGGCTCAAACGTTCCGGTCCATCATCCCCTTTTGTATCGCTTTGTTCGCCCTAAGTTGGCGGGAGTATGCCCAGACGTGGGTCCCTTGCTCACTTTGCCACTGGATTCAAGCAAGCCTGGCTGATGACGGCTGAAATGCCAGAAACCGGTCCTAGGATGCTTGTTTCCGGTCCAGGAAGACATGGCTTGGCAGTTCGGGCTGGACTGTTCCCATGAGGCACAGGGTCAGACTGATTTGCATATGGCCATGTCTGAACTGGGGTGGTGGAGTGAGCTAAAGAATGATGATGGATTAAACCCAGATCAGTTGACTGGGGGTGAGTGTTTGATTGGCTCAAACGTTCCGTCCATCATCCCCTTTTGTATCGCTTTGTTCGCCCTAAGTTGGCCGGGGTATGCCCAGACGTGGGTCCCTTGCTCACTTTGCCACTGGATTCAAGCAAGCCTGGCTGATGACGGCTGAAATGCCAGAAACCGGTCCTAGGATGCTTGTTTCCGGTCCAGGGAAGACATGGCTTGGCAGTTCGGGCTGGACTGTTCCCATGAGGCACAGGGTCAGACTGATTTGCATATGGCCATGTCTGAACTGGGGTGGTGGAGTGAGCTAAAGAATGATGATGGATTAAACCCAGATCAGTTGACTGGGGGTGAGTGTTTGATTGGCTCAAACGTTCCGTCCATCATCCCCTTTTGTATCGCTTTGTTCGCCCTAAGTTGGCGGGGGTATGCCCAGACGTGGGTCCCTTGCTCACTTTGCCACTGGATTCAAGCAAGCCTGGCTGATGGCGGCTGTAATGCCAGAAACCGGTCCTAGGATGCTTGTTTCCGGTCCAGGGAAGACATGGCTTGGCAGTTCGGGCTGGACTGTTCCCATGAGGCACAGGGTCAGACTGATTTGCATATGGCCATGTCTGAACTGGGGTGGTGGAGTGAGCTAAAGAATGATGATGGATGAAACCCAGATCAGTTGACTGGGGGTGAGTGTTTGATTGGCTCAAACGTTCCGTCCATCATCCCCTTTTGTATCGCATATTGGGGTCAAGCCGGATGCCATGTCACCTACGTATATAAGCAGGTTGTCCGCGTATAATGATACATTGTGGACTGTGCCAGCTATCGGAATACCCCAGGCCTCTCCCTCCCGACGCATCCGTATCGCCAAGGGTTGTATTGCCAGAGCAAATAGTAACGGGGAGAGGGGACACCCCTGGTGTGTACCCTTCTCTACCTGGAATGGGGCAGAGATATTTTTGCCCAGTCGTACCCTTGTCGTGAGGTTTGTGTATAGGAGTCGTTTGTACGTGAGTAGGGTCGGACCCACGTCATTCCGTTGGAAAATGGCAAACAGATAGGGCCATAGGAGGAGGTCGAAGGCTTTCTCTAGATCGAGAGTTAGACATGCCGCTCTTGGGAACTGGGGACCTGCTCTGTCCTGTATATGGAACAGCCTACGTAAGTTCTGGGACGTGTTGCGTCCTGTGACAAACCCAGACTGATCTAGGTGGATCAGTGGGGGCAGGACTTGGGAATACCGGTCCGCCAGAATTTTCCCCATGATTTTGCAGTCTGAATTCAACAGTGTTATTGGCCTGTACGAGGCAGGGAGCCTCGGGTCGCGGTCCGGTTTTGCGAACACCACCAAAACTGACTCTTTTAGTGAGCCCAGCAGTTCACCCCTTCCAGTGCGTCTTCATACATGTCTACTATCCGGGGGACCAGTTGACTTGAGAATGTGCTGTCGTATTCTAGTGGGAATCCGTCCATGCCCGGGGCTTTATTATGCGCTAGGGCGCGAATTGCATGGGAGACATGTGCGGACACAATCTTTTCGTCCAGGGCATCCCTGTCTTCTACTGGGATTCGCGGAATGGTTAAGGGACTTAGGAAGTGTTCTATTAGCTGCGGATTGCTTTGTATGGGGCCTCGGTAGATCTCTGAGTAGAAGTCATGAAAGATTTGTAGAATCTCTACTTGCGAGTGTCGGGGAGTCCCTGTCTGGTTGATCAATTCTGTGATGGGTTTTAGCTCTGTATTTTGTCGGGCCAGCCATGCCAGAAGTGTCCCTGCTCTATCCCCTTCTTTGTGCACCCTGGCCGCATACGCTCTGAAGTTGTACTTATGCATATCCCTCAATGTCTCCGCATAAGCTGTCTTGGCTGTCGCTACTTGTGCCGTGGTGGCCTTACTCGCATCTGCGTCTTTTGTTAGCATCGCCAATGTAGTCTCGGCGCGTAGAAGCGCTGTTTCTAGTGTTTTCCGCCCCCCACTATCTGTTGTATACACTGCCCCCTAGCGACTACTTTAAAGGCATCCCATTCCAGCGATATGGAAGCTGCTGCATGGGCGTTTGTCATGAAATAATCACAAATGCTATTCTCCTGGTCGTGTCAAAACACTAGATCAGTGAGACACTCTCGTGGCAATTTCCACGTTGGCACTGGGGGGGCCTCCATCTGAGGGTTAGTATGTGGGCATCGTGATCTGAGAGGACCCGGCCTAAATAGTCTGAATGTTGAGCCTTAGGGAGCAGTGACACAGAGCAGAGGAATCTATCCAGTTGCACGCGCAGATTATGGGGGATCGAGTGGAAGGAGTATAGTCTAGTGTCTGGGTTCCGGGTCCGCCACACATCCGCTAGCGCCCAGTGTGTCACCCATGTTTGAAATCGTTCCGCTTGTTTATGTGCCGGGGAGTGTGCAGGGGGAGGGTGAGATCTATCGAGATGAGGGTCTAACGTGCAATTGTAGTCGCCCCCTAAAAGCCACGGTGTTGATGTGTATCGGGCTAGTACCCCGTTGAGGTGTTCCCAGAATTTGTCCTGATCTACGTTGGGAGCATATACACTCCCCAGGAGTATCGGTTGAACTTCTAAGAGCCCCTCCACGAGTGTGTAACGGCCCTCCATGTCTATCGTGTGTTTGATCTCCTGGAAGGGAGTCCCTGGTCGGAGCCAGATCAGGGTGCCCCGGGCAAAAGCTGAGTATGTTGTGGCATAAATGGATCCCTGCCATTTCCTACGCAAGCGGTCTGCCTCTAGGGCTGTTAATTGTGTTTCCTGTAGCACAGCTATTTGCGCGTGCTGCCTTTTGATTTATGAATAAACGGCGTATTTTTTGCATGCTGTGTGCATGCCTCTAACATTGATCGTTATGATGTGATGTCTGTATTAGGGATCTTGTTAGGCATGTAATGTTGTTTGTGGGTTTTGTGCTCGTGCTGCTGGGGCCAGGTCGCTGCCTAATGACCCCCCGTATCTTCGCCAGCTATCTAAGGTCAGTGGACCTGCCCGTCTGCACACTATTCTGCGGGATATCTGGGGGAGTCTGTGAGGGGAGGGGGTGTAACTGCAGAGTAGGGAGAACTCCCAACTAAAGGGACCTGTCGCTCGGAGTGATTCGTCCAAACTACAAGGTGTGTACATGCTTTAGTACGGTATCTGAGGGTTTGTGGTCTCTCTTTGTCCTCGTGGTGGTCTGTGTGGCCTTTTGCAGCATATGTACATAAAATACGGTGCCGGGCGGGTCCCTCCGCGTATCATGTGGTGAGTCCATTAGACGGGCATGGTGCGCCCTGGGCATTCCTCTATTTAGTTCCCCCCTTACAGATTATCATGGTAAAGTTCCGTATCCAGAGTCTTGGACGATGCTGGATGGCCTGGGGAGTCTGAATGTGGTCCAGTGTCCTAAGCTATATGAGCAAGTCTGCCGTCTGTGGGGTCACTATTGGTGGGGTGATCAAGCCATTGTGGGAGGTATTTGTGTCGCAGACTTCCTCCTCCGGCGTGAAGAGGTGGGGGCCTTTTTCGTCATCGGAGCTCTCTGCTGTCAGGCCGATCTGTGCTGCCGCCTGGAGTGCCCTCCTGCGTTCAGCTATTATTTGCTCCAGGTCTGGGGAGCTTTGCATACCAGTCTCGGGCTGTGAACTCCACTGTTTCAGAGTGATTTTCTTCCTAGGGCATCCCTGATTTTTAGGTTCCCGAGTCCCTTGCTGCATGCCACTGGCTTTGGTGCCTGCAGGTGCTGTGTTGACCAATCGTATTCTTCCTTGGGGTCCGAGAAAAAGTGTGTGAGGCCGTCATGCATAATTGTGAGGTGCGCTGGGAACAGCAGGGCATACTGAACATGTTTGTGGCGCAGTAGGCGTTTAATCCCCAAGAAAGATGTGCGTTGCCGCTGGACCGCTTTGGAGTAATTGGGCAACAGCATGACCTGCTTATCTTTGACCCTGAGCGGTCCTTGTTGTCTGGCTGCCCAGAGGACCGCATCCCTGTCATGGTGGTGAAGTAGTTTCAACAAGAACAGTCTGGGCGGGGAGGCTGGGGGTGGTCTGCGGGGCGGGACGCTATGCGCCCTCTCCACTGAGAAGAATGGGGTCAGATCCGTTGCCGGCATGAAAGTTTTGAACCACGTTTCCACGTATCCTGTGGGGTCAAGTCCTTCCACTCCTTCCCGTAGATTCAGAATCCTTATGTTACTGCGGCGTGAGCGCCCTTCCAGATCGTCTGTTTTATCTTCAAGGAGTTTCACCCGCATTTGAAGGTCGCTTAGGGTGGTTTGCTGCGACTTTACTTGGGGCTCCATTGTTTGTATTGTTTTCTCCCCCTGCTTTACTTTGTCCGCTAACTTGCGGTGGTCGTCTCGTAAGAGGTTTAGGTCCCAGGCCAGCATCCCAAATCTGTCTTCCATAGTGACTCTGGAATGTTCTACAGCCGCCAGGACCTTGTCCAGTTTGTCTGACATTGTCGCTGTTTGCGTTAGCTCTTCTGTTGTCCGGGCAGAATTAGTTTCTGGGGAGGATCGTCTGGTTGGGCCCGGTGGTGGCCCGGTAGCAGCAGTGTGTTGACGCCCCATATTTGAGGTCGGGTTAGGGGTGTTGCTATCGGGTGGTAGGGTGTTCACGTTTCGCGGACAGAAGTGGGCCGTCCGTCAAGTGTCCTGCTCCGGGCCCCTCCTCTGGTTTGTGTGTGCTACTGAGTCGCAGTGAGGTTGCGGTTGCCGCCACGCCTGCGCCTTCTGTGGTAGTCACCCTGTTCGCCCCCCCAATGATAGGGTCCTGCAGGCCGGGAGGGAGAGGACTCACCCACTGTTCTGTGGTCCTGTCCAGTGTTGCGTCGTAGGTACTTGTCCTCTGGCCATTCCGTCGCGCGCCTCGAGGCCGAGCACCGTGCAGACGTAGGCTCCCGGTGATGCGGGGGGTGAGTAGAGGATGAGTCGCAGGGTGGGTTGGCTAGACTTGCCGGTCAGATATCCTGGCTAGGGGGATGCATCTCCCTAGGTGGTGGTGCCTGGTTTCAGGTGTTGCTGGGCTTTGCTCTCCCGTGTGGTGCTGATGGGGCTAGGTGCAGCAGCCGGTGGACAGTGGTTGCCCGTCGTCCTCTTAGGTTATGGCGGCATGCGTTCCCCCCTACCAACCCCTCCGCCGCGCGCCTTGAGGCCTGGCGCCATGCGGGCAGGAGGTTTGTGGTAATGCGCAAAGGCTGGTAGGCTGCGTTGAATGGATGTTTGCCGCTCACAGCGTCCACTGGGCCGGGCAGGGTGTCTGGGGGACAGCGTGCGCCTGCTGGTTTTCCCTCTGGTGGTGCCGGGTGTGCACCGCTCCTCCCACCCTCCTGCCACACGCCTCGATGCCTGGCGCCGTGCGGATGGGGGGCTTTAGATGGGGTGCTGGGGGGAGGACCTGGCCTGGCAGTTCGGGCTGGACTGTTCCCATGGGGAGCCAGGTCAAGACTGATTTGCATATGGCTGGGTTTAAACTGGAATGGCATGGTGATCAAAAAAAGATGGGTTTAGGCCCAGATCTCTGTACTGGGGTGAATGTTTGACATTGTTCAACATTCTGCTCATCAATTGTTCTTTTTGCAATTAACGCCCCGAGTGGGGCGGGTATGCCCATACGTGGTTCCCGTACTCTCCATGCCACTGGATTTAAGCTAGCCTGGCTGATGAGGGGTGAAACCCCAAAACCAGTCCCAGGATGCTTGTTTCCAGTCCAGGGAGGGCCTGGCCTGGCAGTTCGGACTGGCCTGTTCCCATGGGGAGCAGGGTCAAGACTGATTTGCATATGGCTGGGTTTAAACTGGAATGGCATGCAGAGCAAAAAATGATGGATTTAGACCCAGATCTCTGTATTGGGGTGAATGTTTGACATTGTTCAACATTTTGCATTTGTCACCCTGAGTGAGACGCGTATGCCCAGACTTGGGTCCTGTGCTCTCCATGCCACTGGAGTCAAGATAGCCTTGCTGATGAGGGGTGAAACCCTGAAACCGGTCCGAGGTTGCTTGTTTCCAGTCCAGGGAGGACCTGGACTGGCATTTCGGGCTGGACTGTTCCCATGGGGAGCAGAGTCAAGACTGATCTGCATATGCTGTATTTAAACTGGAATGGCATGGTGATCAAAAAAATGATGGGTTTATGCCCAGATCTCTGTACTGGGGTGAATGTTTGACATTGTTCAACAATCTGCTCATCAATTGTTCTTTTTGCATTTGTTGCCCCGAGTGGGGCGGGTATGCCCAGATGTGGGTTGCTTACTCTCCATGCCACTGGATTCAAGCTAGCCTGGTTGATGAGGGGTGAAACCCAAAAACCGGTCCCAGGATGCTTGTTTCCAGTCCAGGGAGGACCTGGCCTGGCAGTTCGGGCTGGCCTGTTCCCATGGGGAGCAGGGTCAAGACTGATTTGCATATGGCTGAGTTTAAACTGGAATGGCATGCAGAGCAACATTCTGTCTATCAATTGTTCTTTTTGCATTTGTCACCCTGAGTCTGACGCGTATGCCCAGACTTGGGTCTTGTGCTCTCCATGCCACTGGAGTCAAGCTAGCCTGGCTGATGAGGGGAAAACCCTGAAACCGGTCTGAGGTTGCTTGTTTCCAGTCCAGGGAGGACCTGGACTGGCATTTCGGGCTGGACTGTTCACATGGGGAGCAGAGTCAAGACTGATTTGCATATGGCTGTGTTTAAACTGGAATGGCATGGGGATCAAAAAAACGATGGAATTAAGCCCAGATCTCTGTACTGGGGTGAGAGTTTGACATTGTTCACCATTCTGTCCATCAATTTTTCTTTTTGCATTTGTCACCCCGAGGGGGACGGGTATGCCCAGACGTGGGTTCCGTGCTCTCCATGCCACTGGAGTCAAGCTAGCCTGGCTGATGAGGGGTGAAACCCAGAAACCGATCCCAGGATGCTTTTTTTCAGTCCTGGGAGGACCTGGCCTGGCAGTTAGGCTGGACTGTTCCCATGGGAGCAGGGTCAATACTGATTTGCATATGGCTGGGTTTGAACTGGAATGGCATGGGGTACAAAATAACGATGGATTTAAGCCCAGATCTCTGTACTGGGGTGAATGTTTGACATTGTTCAACATTATGTCCATCAATTGTTCTTTTTGCATTTGACACCTCTCCCTTGACCAACAGGGATACTCAGTGGTGTCTGTGAAGGGAGTGGCCTGTCTACTAATACATCTTAGCAGGGTGAGAGGTATCTGTAGTAGCAAAAACTGTATCTGTGTCTTGGTTGATTGGTGTGTATAGTTGAATGTGGGGACACACTCACCTCTGGCTCAGACCTCTCCCCAAGGGGACAATGAGGTTCTGCACAGGCACAGACTTCTCCGCTGAATCTTCTCTACAGTGTCAGAAGTGCAAAAGAACTGTCCTCTCCACGATCACATCTCCACCAGCTGATACCAGTGCGTAGTAGAATAAGAGGATGCTCAGGTCTGTATACTACAGTGAGAACAAGAAGTCACCATACTTGGGTATTCAAATAGTTGCCTTCTCCATTAACAATTGTCTGTAGCATAAAAGATATGCATAGTACTTTGTTGATATATCTACATGAAGCAGCACTTCTACAGTCCCTCAAGATGGAACTGTTAGTTTTAGTCAACATTTCAAGACTGTAATAATATTCAAATCTATAACAACTATTAAGCAAACAAATTAGTAGTTTTTTTATTACAATTTTTTTTAACAACATTACAAAACTACAACAACAACTATATGAACAAACTGTATCAACAATTACAAAACAAACAAAACAACCAACGTTACTAATTTATAATATCTTCATCACATTATGATGAGCATCCTGCTGTAGCTGCACCCCCTCAGCCATCTCAGCCTAGCAAATGTCTTTGGTATGGCAGTTTTTAGATTTAAGCCTGCTGAACTACAGAACTCATCATGTGCTTCCACATCGTTTCATCCTGGATACACTGTGCCTGCTCAGGTACTCACTGTTGAACAAGACAATAGTCCTGTTTGCCTTAACAAAGCTCATTTGTGCTGCTTATGTAAGCAGATAATTATTTCCTCAGAGACAAGTAGACCTACACAGCAAAAGCTTGTGCAAGATCACAAATGTCCCCCTATGCAATACAAACATTATCCCTTCTCCAATTGATAGTTTTTCCTCACTTTCCACAGAGTAATTAGTTCTTGTTTCCATATATTTTCTCACATGGTAGTTTTCTTGTTCACAACTTCTGTTTTCCACTTTCCTCCTACAAAAATAGAAAATAACCAAAAAATGTAAAAGTTACATACTAGTCAATAAATCATAACAGTCATTCTTCACTATATTCTGTAAAGTTTTCTACATCTTTCACCCACAATCACTTATTTATATCTAGTGTACTACAAACTCGTTATTCCTTTCTCAGCATGATTTCATAAAAGTTTATAGAGGAGCACATTGCTCTTCAGACACCTTTGTAACACTGAGCATGGTGTTTCAATATCACCACTCAAACATCTCATAGGGATAAAATATATGTACAGTGAGGTTCGTAAAAACACTAGAGCTTGTATTAACACATTCCACATTCTTTTTTTATAATTTGAGAAACACTGCCTCCTTTACTTACAGGTACATACAGTTGGAACACTTCATTTTTCAACACAATCTGCAAACCTTGCTTACATCTCTCTACATTATAATGTTTACCTCTCAAAAGCCATATGAACACATCTACACCTCCCAAACAGCTTTCACTCTGTAAACATGGTGTAGAATAAGTTTACCAACATCAGTGCACTTACTGACACTTCTCAACAAATGTCGTAAAGTGTTCTATTGTCTACCTGAACTTGGAGCTATTTCTTAATGCAGCTGAAGATACCAGTCTCTTTCAGTTCCAAATTAAGTTTCATCTGCTGAGCTCAAGTCAAAGAGACTTCCTTCTCCTCTAAAGAACCAAAAACAATCTGAGCCATCTCTGGTCCTGCACCCAATCACTTCACAGCATTTCATCAACAATGTAATAACAATGTTAACTATTGGTTGGACCTTGGCCCTTTTTTTCTACTTCTCCCCATACGATCTTGTGTGACTCTTGCGGCATTGTAAAACACCTCATGGCAGGCCCAATATTTTCCATGCTGGTCTCACTAGAGGCTTGCAGGATCGCACGAGCCTCATGCGGCAAGCCTTACTTCCTGAAGCTTGCACTCTACTCTTGTGGGATTGCAACACAATTGTAGGGAAATAGTAGTACATGGGAAGCACTAGCTTCTTCACTAAAAGCCCTCTGTTGGATAATGGGTGTGCATACTGGAGTATGAGGAGGGACTACAAGCTGCTTTCAAACCTCTCTCTCAAATAGCAACAATGCATTGTAGGACTTGTGCAGGGACTGGCCTCTCCACTGAGACCTCTCTCTTGCATAACAGGTGTACATACTAGGTTGTGTTGTGGGACTGGTCTCTCCTTTGAGACTTCTCGCTCAGATGACGGGTGTGCGTAGTAGTGAGTGGAGAGGGACTCCCTTTCTTTTCAGACCTCTCTCTGAGATGACGTTTGCGCATAGTAGTGAGTGAAGAGGGACAGCTCTCTCCTTAAAGACCTATCTCTCAGATGATGAGTGTTTGTAGTAAGATGTGTGGATGGACTGACCTTACCTTTCAGAGCTCTGTCTCAAATGACAGGTGTGTGTGTAATAGTGTGTGGAGAATAGCAGGCCTGTCCTTTCACACCTCTCTCTCAGATGACAGGTATGTGTAGTAGTGCATGGGGAGGAACTGGCCTCTGGTGTCAGACCTCTCTCTCAGATGACGGATGTGCGTAGTAGGTTGTGGGGAGGGACTAGCCACTTTTTCAGAAATCCCTCTCAGATGACAAGGGTGCGTGGCAGGGTGTGTGGAGAGATACTGGCCTCTGTGCTGAGACCCCTCTCTTGAATGACAAGTGTGCATAGTAGTGTGTGGAGATTGATAGGCCTGTTCTTTCAGACCTCTCTCTTAGATGACTGGTATGCATAGTAGAGTGTGTTGAGGGAGACTGGCCTCTCCACTGACACCTCTTTCTCAGATGACAGGTGTGTGTAATTGTAAGTGGAGAGGGACTGTCTTCCCTGCTAACACCCCTCTCTCTGATAATAGGTGTGCATAGTAGGGTATGGGAAGTCTTGCGAGATTGTAAAATGTTATTTATAAAAAGAATTCATCTTCTAATTATCTGAGTACTTATCTCTTTCACACTTCCTCTCAAAAACAAGGACCACAATATGCATTCCTACTAAGAGAGTGTATTGAGAACTCATATGCTTCTTTTTACTATTCACGATCCCGTGAAAGACCCTCAAGATCGTAAACAGTAGTTAAAAACAATATACTTTTAATATTTTCACAGTAGTCATCCCTTGGACACCTCCTCTCTAAATCTAGGGGGACAGTATGCTCTTCTGCTATCCCCTTATATAACTTTTTTACTTCATTTCCGCAACACCTCCACTTTTTCACTGTAAACTGAAATGGCTGCCATTTCATTTCTGACATTTCCTTAGCCAGCCAATTAGAGCACTGGCTCTCATGGGAGTCGCGGGAGTCTCTTGTGGGAGCAAGAAGGTTCACTGGAAAAATGGACCTCTTGACCAATTCAAAAGGCTCCTTCCTTGATTTCTCACTCGTGATACCAATTGCCAAAATATACAATCATTTTTTACCTTTAATATCTCAAAACCACTGAACGGATTTACACCAAAACTGCGGACCAAGATCTAGCTTCCTCCTGAATTTGGTGCAATTCCATTCAGCAGTGTTTGTTGTAGCCTTGTGTGAAGAAGTCTATGGAAAACACATTTGAATTTACCTTTTTTCCTGCCCCTCCCCCCGCTTGACGGATCTCCCCAAAAATTTCCAGGAAGGAGTTGAGGTGGATGAATTTTTTTTGTAAAGTTTCATGAAGCTTTGTCAAACGGGACCAAAGTTATTAGCAAACCGAAAACGCTCCAACTATTGAAAAGCAAACCTAATTATAACTACTTAGTGGCGACCGCCACTAGGTAGTATATATATATATTTAAATATATCGCAAAAAAACAAAGGTTAAATATAAGGTATAGTTCGCAAAACGTAATTTATGTTTGGAATACAAACCCAAATTAAACTCCGCAAAACTTAGAAATTCTAAAGTTATAGTTATCTCTTAGTTTTATGATTTCTGCACCACTTACGCACTTATTTCTATCTTATTTGTGCCAAACGAACCTTAAACTACAGAACCATAACAAATACAAAACTGATAATTAGCTGTTGAAATGATCACTTACGTGCCACTTTCACATTACTATAAGTCATACTTATAACTCACATTTATACTTACACAGCACCTTTAAATTAATATCACTTGTGCACTTCCGTACACAGTCTTGTCACTTCACTCGCCACACTACATTACCACTAACTGACCCCTTCTCCATGCATTGCCTATCCCCATGAATATTACCAAAGTTATAGCATGTAAAGTCGTTGCAGTAAATAAAACACTTATGACATCAGAAATTATAATTTTTGACAGTACAAAGTGCATTGTACAGTGGTGAGTTATAGTTAATAGAGTGGCGTAAAGTGGAGTGTGTAAATTAAGGGAAATATAATGTTAAAGTGGGTCAAAAGATATAAGTGTTTTCTCTCCAAAAGTTATATTGTAATACATAAATGTTGTGGGGGTCCAAAAACGTGCTTAAATTCAATGTATTTTACATAAATGTGTTTACTTTACATATTGCGAAACCCATCATTCACATTTTGTTAGAACTTGGCACGATTACATATCATGGTGTGCAGATGCTTATTTTGGGTAGTGCAGGTAAGCAGTTTAACTATTTATACGTTTTAGTTCGTTCAAGCTTTGTGAAATCTGTTTGTGCTTTATTTTTGTGAAATATGGGTGTATTTCTCTGTACTACCACAGTACATAGTGAAGACAATTAATTAGCAGATTGGCTAATGACTGCCTTTACAAAAGTTAAAGGCAGGCAGTTGTTTTTAGGTACACTTTGGCCGTGTTCTGTGTTAGGCCTTCTGATATAGGTAAGTATTTGTTTTGGTATTTTTGCCTTAGCTAATAACACTTTACTAAAGTGGTAATAGGTAGTGCAAAATATTTCTTTGTATTTGTTTGTGTAAATTGGGAGTAACGTGGTACTACCGTGGAAACACAAGATTATTTTGTAAGGTTTCCAATTTTGTTTCTAAATTTCTATATATTTTTGTAGCACTGTACAGGATTGACATTTTTCTTTTAAGTAGCGCAGTGATTTTTAGAAATTAACGCACTACTCTGCACTTTTTTCAGCATTTTTAAATGCTGCTGCACTCAGTGATTTAAAAAAATATATGAACTTATAAATATTTTTCCCTACCTATTATCAAAAAAGTGGTAATAGGTGTGGGAAAATTAACAAGCCTAATACTTACCTACATTACAAGGCGTAATGCAGAACACAGCGAAACTCCAGCTGAAAACAACATGGCTGTTTTTAACTTTTGTTGAGGCAGTCATTAGTCAATCAGCTAATGATTTGTCATCACAATATACCTCGGTAATACTGCAGTACTCCCACGGCCACAGATATAACTACGTTTGAAACACTCAAAACTTAAAACATACTTACCTTACTTACCTGCCATACCCCAGAGAAACATCAGCGCACCATACTATATTATCATGCTAAATTTCATACAAATCCAACTGACGGTTTTGTACTATGGGAAATACAAAACTCAATGTAAAATGCATTGGATTTTATGCCGGTTTTGGCCCCCACCTTTTATCTTTACATCCCCTTGACCAAATGCCGCAAAGCTTTCATGACTCCAAGAACAAACAGGGGGCGGTAGGTCTGCAAAGATTCGCAGCAAAGTTATTAAGAGACAGAAATTCAAAAATCCCTATCTCTGGTCTCTCCAACTATTTATATATTCACTGAAAAAACCATAGGTTTCAGGGACGTTATAGTTAGTTGGACATTTCATTCGTACAAAACCAGAGAAATTTGGCCGTTATAGTTAGTTGAGCTAACTATAACTCGCGCCCCCGCAATGCACTGCTGATGACGTCACATATTACATCACTCATGACATGGTCAGTGACATCACTGATGACATCTCAAATGACATCACTGATGACATCATCCAGTGACTGTGTGTTTCTGAAAAGTTTAAGTATGTTTTATATATATATACGCCAAGGTGTATTGAAGAATGAGTGGGTGTATAAGTGTCTGAATGGATGATTTAGTGGGTGCTTGACTGACTGTATAAGTGAGTGATTAAACATGTCTTAGTGAATGCATGGATGAATCACTAATCTGTGTGAATGTCTGTATCAGTCTGTCAGTTTCTGTGTAAGTCGCTGCATGAGTTGGTGACTAACTACATGAGTGTCTATGTGGGTTAATGATTTGTTGTCTGAGTACCTGTATGGGTGCCTGAGTGTCTGTGTTGGTGGGTGGGGGGGTGTAGCTCCCCACATGGATGTATGAGTGGGTGATTCAGTGGGTATATGGGTTCATGAGTGCATCTGCGAGGGGCTGTATGGGTGAGTGAGTGTGCATATGGCTGAGTGGGTGAGTGAATTGATGTCTCAGTGGTATATGTGTGAGTAACTACATATGTGAAAGGCAGTATATGTGGTGTTGAAGTATATAACTGACTATATGTGAAAGTGAGTGATTGTGAGAGTGGCTGTATGGATGAGTGTGTGCTTGTGTCAGTGATTGTATAAGAGAGTATGTGTCAGTTTCTGTATGAATAAGTGAGGTGTGTGTGTATAACTGTATAGGTGAGTAAATGGGAGTGGGATTGATTCTTTGCATGACTGACTAGGTGTGTGAGTAACTCTATGGGTGAGTGGCGGTGTGTGTGTGAGTGTCTGTATGGGTGTATGAGTGCATATATCAGAGGCTGTATTGATGAGTGACTGCGTGTATGAGTGACTGTATGGGTGAGTGAGTGGATGTGTGTAGACCTATGAATCAGTGAGTGGGTATGTACTAACTAACTGGTATTGATGTGTCTATGGTTTCGAGAATGGTAGTCTATATTTTAGAGTGGGTGTATCAAAGGTTATATTAGAGTGTGAGGAGGTGCATCAGATGATCACATGGATGATGTCATCAGTGCTGGCATCAGTGATGTCATTTGAGATGTCATCAGTGATGTCACTGACCATGTCATGAGTGATGTAATATGTAACGTCACCAGTAGTGCATTGCGGGGGCTCGAGGTATAGTTAACTCAACTAACTATAACGGATGAATTTCTCTGGTTTTGTTAGAATGAAATGTCGAACTAACTATAACGTCCCTGAAACCTATGTTTTTTCAGTGAATTTCAAAGGTTTTTTAAATGCTAATGTCTAACTATAGCGTTCCTGAAACCTATGGTTTTTTCAGTGAATTTCAAAGGTTTTTTAAATGCTAATTTCTAACTATAACGTCCCTGAAACCTATGGTTTTTTCAGTGAATTTCAAAGGTTTTTTAAATGCTAATTTCTAACTGAAACGTCCCTGAAACCTATGGTTTTTTCAGTGAATTTCAAAGATTTTTTAAATGCTAATTTCTAACTATAACATCCCTGAAACCTATGTTTTTTTCAGTGAATTTCTAAGGTTTTTTTTAAATGCTAATTCCTAACTATAACGTAGTAGTCATGTTTGCAGAGTGGTGCAGAAAGGGGCCTGGGCCTCCGACCAGCGCTCAGGAATTCTGCTGTGTAGGACTTACAGGAGGTACCAGGAGGGCTTCTTGGCCCCCCAAAGTCCCTCAGGAGTAAAGTGGACTTCATCCCCCAACCAGTACTGTGCCAGGAGGCGTGTTTGCAGAGTGGTGGAGAAAGGGGGGGCGTGGCCTCTGAAGACCTCTTAGCAATCCCCCTGTGTGGGACTTAGTGGAGGTAATAGGAGAGGTAGTTGGCCCCCAAGGACCACCTTGGGGGCCAACTACCCCTCCTATTACCTCCAGTAAATCCCACACAGTGGGTTTGCTAAGTTGTCATAACAGGCCACCCCCTCTTTCCCCACCACTCTGCAAACGCACTCCCTGGCGTGCTCTTAGATGGGGATTAAAGTCCCCTTCGCTGCTGGGGGTCGTTAGGGGCCAACTAGCCTACCTGATACCTCCAGTATGCCCCAGATAGTGGGTTTGCTGATAGGTGGACACAGGCCACGCCCCCTATGTCCACCACTCTGCAAACGCACCTCCTGGCGCGCTCTTGGTTGGAGGATGTAGTCCCCTTTCCTCCTGAGGGTCCCTGGGGGCCAACAAGCCCTCCTGTTACCTCCAGTAAGCATGTGCTCCCGCCCTGCCATAGCAAATGGCAATGTCCCAGGGGTGGGCACCCCAGGACATTGCAGGAGCCGGCCCTGGGGGGTGGCGGACTACAGGGCCATGAAGGGCTCCAGGAGGGGGGCCGCGTGGCCCCCATCCCTTTGTCAAAATAGCCCCAGGGAGGTGGTGGTGCCTGGGGCCCGGGGGGGTCTGCAACAGACCCCCGTATTTAAATAGTTAGTGCCCCTGGGAGGTGGTGGTCCCCGGGGGAGTGTGTGGGGGCAGGAGCCCCCCCACTTTTTAATTTTAATTCAAGACCCGGGGAGGTGGCGGTCCCCGGGGCTTTGGGGGCCTGCATGGCCCCCCCATAATGAACAATGCCCCAGGGAGGTGGCAGTCCCCGGGACAGCGTGGGGGGGCAGGAGTCCCCCACACATTTTTTTTAAAAGCCCCAGGGAGGTGGCGGTCCCCGGGGCTGCGGAGGGCCGCATGCCCCGCATATCATTATCTAAGCCCCATGGAGGTAGCGGTCCCTAGGGCTACAGGGGCCCCCGCGGCCCTGGGGACCCACGGGCTAATTAATTGGGCACTGCCCCCGGGAACCAGGCCAACCTGGGGGCTTTAAGAAACGAAGTGCGGGAGCCCGCACCTCATTTTAAAAAAAAAAGTTTGGCCGGATTCGCGCACCCAGTGCAAGTTCGGCCTTTTTTTTGTTTTTTTGTTAAAAATGCTTTTTTGGGCCCTTGGCGTCCATGTGGGGCCCCTGACCAAGTCTAGGGGGTCAGGGTGTTTCTACCCTGCCCCCTTTTCTTATTTGTTACCTTTTTTAATTGATTTCTTGTGACTCGGTTTTACCGAGTCACAAGAAGGCTGCCAACACTTCCTGGTTTGGTATGTTGGCAGCCAATCAGAATGAAGCTCGGTGCTCAGATATCGATATTTTTTATTTTTTTAAATTCTCAGGAACTACTGGACGGATTTACACCATTTAAAAAAAGCACGCTTTCGGGACCAAACCTACCTTTTTGCCAAATTTCGTGTAATTCCGTTCAGCAGTTCGGGCTGTAGCTTTGTCTAAAGTTTCCTATGGAAATTAACATGGGAAAAACGCGTTTTGGGACTCCCTTTTTCTCGCCCTCGCTTGACTGAATCCCCCAAACTTTCAAGACAGGAGCTGACCTGAGCTGGTCATTAGTTTGGAAAATTTTGCGAAGATTCGTCTAACGGCGCCAAAGATATCGCCAAAAGAAAAAACACTTTCTGAATAAAAACAAGGTCCTAGTTAGAACTACCTACTGGCGACCGCCAGTATGTAATATTACCTAATGGCAGGTGCCAGTAGGTAGATATGGTTAGGATCTATTTTCCAAAGATCAAGCGTTTTTTGTTTTGCTAATAACTTTGCCACCTTTTGACAAATCTTCACAAAATTTGTAAAACTAGTTTGCCAGTCACTTCAGCTGCTGTCTGGAAAGTTTTGGGGTGATCCATCAAGCTGGGACCAAGAAAGAGTGGGGGGGCTCCAAAATGCATTTTCCCTATGCAAATTCCCATGGGGATTTTGAACAAGACTACAAAGCGAACCGCTGAATGGAATTACACCAATTGTGGCAGAAAGGTAGATCTTGGTTCAGAAAGATCTCGTTTTGTTATTTGGTGTAAATCCGCTCAGTAGTTTTCGAGTTATTAAAGAAAAAACAAATTTGAATCTCTCAGGACATGGATCCTCATGCTGAGATCTGATTGAGGGCCAACACTTCAACCAGGAAATGTTGGCAGCCATTTTGGGACTCGGACTCAGCAGCGCAGCCAACCACCTCTGCACTGCCAAAGAGCGTGCGTGATGCAGTATTGGGATCCTATGGGGGGTTGGTTGCAGGACCAAACCCTGCCACACATGACCAAAGGCCGTGTGTGGTGCGGGGTTTTTCCTGGTGGGTTTTTCCTGCTCACTGTTTCCCCCTAAAGGAAAAACCTGTCACCTTTTCAGGTATATCATTCTGTACATGGTTGCTCAGTAGCTAGTGGGAGAAATAATCCTTTCCTCAGGCAATCTTCATTTGCACTCAATAGACCTACATCAGATCTAGTCCTTGACTATGCCATTAAGGAGTATGCCTGCTCCAGGTGTCCTAATGCCTGCCTCTGTGACAGTACAGACAGCACATCCCCAATGCCAGTCTGAGGGTCTTATTCTGCAAGGGCAGGTAAGCCTTAGACCACTGGTCCTACAACTGAGGGTGTCTCCACCTCCTATCCCTTACTTTCCTCCTTGGCCCCTTGGTCAGTATCCTAAGAGACCTGCAGTGGGGCCAGCTGGGTGTCTCACCCTATTGTTCCTCACTCACCTGTATCAGCTCAATACCGAGGATGCATTTAGTAGTTAAATGGGACCCTCAGAGGCTGGCACGTCATCGCATTCTGAGTGCACAGTGCCCTGGTTGGTAGAAAATACATTCAGTGTCACCTTTGATGTTACAAGGATACCCCAGAAACTACAAGGTTGAGGGTAAAAAGCCTGACAGCGAGAGATATTTTCTAGTTGCATAGCTTTGCTTGGTTTTTATTTCCCCTTAGTTCTCTACATGGCTGTCCAGTGCAGCACGAAAATTAGTCATGCTGAATGGTTTAATAAAAACAAGCATTCGCAAAGCCAATAGGTTTCACCTCTGTGATATCTATTGGTTTTGTCATTTTTAAGACATGCTGCACAGCGGCGGTAGCTGCTGTACTACATCGCTTAATTTAAAAAAAAAATACTATGACATAGCTAGCATCGACCGCATCACAGTGTTCTTTCTGTTTTTAACTTTAAGCCTTGTGCATAACAAGCCAGACCCAGGTAGGTGCGGGGTAGGAGCGAGGGAGCAGAACGGACAGCAGGGGAGGTGGACGGAAGTGTTGTTGAACAAGAGGGAGCAACAACAGATGGGGGCAATCAATAGGATGAGAGAAGATGTGGCATAGAGTGGCAGACTTTGGGGGCATATGTTATGCCCCCTGTCTGCATGCAACCCAGTTCCTGCACGCATGGAACACCCACATCAACACCCATTGCACGGAACTTTCATACAACATTATGCATGTAAAGAGCCCGTATTTACAAGGTGGCGTAATCCACTTAAAGTGGCTTACCGCCACTTTGTGAATATGGAGGTGGGCATAGCGCCACCAGAACGTCGGTAAAAGTGACGTTCTGGTGGTGCAATCCCCTTGTAAATATACCCCTCTGTGTCTAGAATTATCCAGAGTTTTTGGACTGCATAATTCCAGACCCGGACCATAGAATGAGAGCCTAAATTTATATGAACCAGTATATGGATAGAAGTCCCATGTAAAAAAGGAAGGCAGACTAGGTTCGTCCCTCCAGATCACAGAGCCTCACTGTGGGTTTTGAGTACCATTACAATTATAAGGCTTTAGCGAGCATGCATGACTGTTGCACCTGTTGCACAATAAAAACCGAAAAAACCATGCATGCATGGATGGCAGATGGGGAGCTCAGCACAGGGGTTCAAGCCTTGGAAAACCATGCCTGCGACATTCTCATGCCAACGTTACATAAAGTGAGTAACAAATTTGTAAATCTAGGAAAAAGCCTTTTTTGCTACCCATACACATTCACGCTTAACCTCTTTGACAGTGACATAGACTAACTGGAACAAGTTGGGCCGCTGGTTGCTAGTTCTTGTGTGGGGGAGACATTGTACAATGACAGATACGAGCTGGAAACAGATAAAGACCCTGCCCGAGGTATACCCAATGCTGTACATTGCTTTCTCACTGTTGACTCTTTAAAGTGTACACTTTGATTGAGATAGTCATTTTTCTAATTATGTATTTTGATTCTACTACTGTTCTTGGTTTAATTAATTGTTCATTAATTTCTGGCATCTTGCGAAGCATGCTGGGATGCTGTTTTTGTTTTACAGATGTGAGGTGTCTCAGTAAGGTCAAAGTAACAATTATGGTGCATATTATCAACGTGATTATCGCCGCTTTAGCTGGACTTTTTCCCGCTAAAGCGGCGATAATTCATTCGCCCTATTAGTAAGCTGTCGCTAACTGCTGTTAGCGACAGCTTCTAGGCGATAGCGACCGGGTTGGGTGCCGCTTTGCATGCCAGAGATATTTATCGCTAATGGCATGCAAAGTAGGCGTTCCCAACCTAAAAGCGACTGGAAACAGTCGCTAAGGTCGCTATCGCCTATTAGCGAGGCAGGGGAGGTGATTAACGAACCAGCGCTAAACACGTTTAGCGCTGGTTTGTTAACGCCTGGTCCAAACCTGACTTAGCTATGTAATCCAATGGGAGGTGGATTACATGGCTAAATCCCCCTCGCCCTATCACCAAGCTAACACTGGTCACAGTGCGAATATCACTTGTTTTCAAGCGATATTCACACTGTTCTCCAGGGTTTCTATCGCTTTGGAGATAAGCGTTGCTGATAGCACGCTATCTCCGCGATAGAAACCTGCGATAGCCGGCGATAATTATCCTAGCGCTAACTGCGCTTAGCGATAATTATCGCCGGTTATTGCTAATAGGCCCCAGAGTTTCTCCATAATTCTGTCTCTTCAAGGTATGTTCTTGTCCCTTCTCTACCTCACCCTTTGTCGGATGACGAGGACCTTCCTGGCCTCAGCCTGCACCTTTCCCATCATCTACGAGGATAAGGAGGTTCTCAAGTTGTATCGCCAATGGAAGGACAGACCGGATGTACTGGTGTGCAACCACTAGCAACTACGACAAGGACAAGCAATGGGAATTCTGTCCTGAGGCAGGTAATGCATTTATTCACACACCTAACGAAAAATGAAACGTATGTTAAGTTAAAGCAGTACCAAACGACATTAAAGAAAACAACAGAAACAAAGTCAAAAGCCAATTTACAAAAATCAAATAAAATGTAATCAGCTAAATGTCACAAAAGTTGTTAAAATTCAAATTAGGGTTATCAGAACTATAGATTTTTAAAATTTTAGCACAAAAAGTGCTAAGAAACCCCCAGAGCATGCTTGAAAGTCACAGTTCATGGCTGGCACATGGCTGACAGAGTCCTAGGCACAATTTCTTGCAGACTACAATGGAATAAGAGTCAGGTGGAAAAAGCGGGTTATGGTGGTAAAAGTTCTCCAAGTCATGGAGGTTGCTTCATAACTGAGATAGATTTGCTGCTTCACCCTGGTCAATGGTATTACCTGAGGATTTAGTCACTTTTTTGTTCTCTAAATCACACAGAAAAGGAAGGGTAGTGATCTTACTTCATAAAACCCTTGCTGCATGAGTCCTTTGCACTTAGAAAGATGATGGTGGCTTTTTTGGAGATGGTGATTGGTGGTCACGCTTATGCCCCTATCAGTCCTAAGACAGATTTTGTTGGCTAATCTGTCCAGACTCCACCTCTCCTTTGAGAACTCCAAAGTGATTATGGACCTTATACTTGACAGATCTGTTGCAACCACAGCCCATCAACCACACAACATATTCATTTTGCAAGACGTCATGCTCGACTACGCCTTGGTAGAACCTTGGCGTCTGACCCGCCCTACTCACTGGAACCACACATTTACCTCCTGTGTTTATGGCACCAGTACTCAAATAGATATTTTTCTTTGCAATGCTTTACTGCTCCGAACTTTGTACTCTCCTCTATTTCATAGCCCCTCTGAACATGACCTTATTATTATAGACTTTGATCTTGCCGCCCTTAAGTCCCCGCACCCCACTTGCGGATGAATATTGCTGTAATTTTATAATGGTATGATCCTTCCTCATCCTCCTCTCGCCTTCTGTTGCTCCCCCTCTCCTTCTCTACCATTGTACTCTCCGTTCTTTGGAATCTTCATGTGAAGCTCACAGTAGAATGTTGCTGTGAGCTTCCACAACAGTCGGACGCTTGAGGATCTTGTGGTAATAAAGGAACTTACCAGCTGTACGTTTGGAGTCGATTCTTTAACAAATTGGCAACGATTTTCGCTGTGCAGGGGGCAGCCTATGATCCTCTCCCCTGTTTCTCCATTGACAACTGTTGGAGCAGTCCTCTTTCCTTTTCCGTAATTGCTGCCATTGATATCTTAAGTTCGGAGAAGTTTTCTTCTTCATACTCGCCCGAGGTCCGGTGAGTCTTTGCCTCCCTTGCTTCCTGCAGCGCTTCAAGGATTCCTGCGGGTGGCGACTGTTGTCTCTTGCAGCAGAGGACTGTAGCTGTTTCGTATCTGGAAACTCCTTGGCTGTGCTGCTTGGGCTGTGAGTCCCTCGCTTGCCGGTGGCAACCGCTGTCTTTTGCAGCAGAGAACTGTGACAGGTTCTGTTGTGCCCCAGGACACAGGATAACACCACAGGACAATGCAGGTAAGTTTTCTTGTAATTTATTCTTGGGAACAATGAGCCACTGCTTCTCTCTGGACAGGCGAGAGGCACCAACTGACATTTGTGGAATACCCTACACAAGGGTACTATGACAACACATGAAGGTTCTAGTAAGAACCTTAAACAAGCATATCTAAGTACAACATATTACCTTTTTTTTACATGAAAATATAAAATATAAAAAGATGCTGTTTGAACAACTGCCCAGAATATAAGCAACAGCAAAGCAAACAAAAACAACAAAAGAAAGAAAACTTACAAGTATGATCAAATGACAGTATGTATACAGGAATAATATCAATTGAAATATAAGAAATGCATATAGGAGAAAAACAATAATAAGTTATCGTAGCTTCCAAGGGACACGTCTAACTAGGCTGGACCTCCTTAGCTCTTCACTTGGCACAGAGGATTCTGAAGTTGGGTAAGAGAATACACCAACATTTCTCCAAGAACAGTTCGAAGAGCCAAGGTCTCTATTAGCTGCTGCTTGAACTCTTACTACTTTGGATGCATTCCACCAATGCCCACCTCTTACCATAACCGCACCCCCAGAAACGTTTTCAACACAAACAGGATCACCAAAGAACGCATCCCCTTTTTTTACAAAATTGGTATTTCTGATACGAACCATGTCACCAGGGTGCAAATCAACAGGCTTTGCCGACTTCTTATGATTATACCTGTCGGACATCTTCCTCTGTGCAACTTCAACCCTGGATTCCAAGGCAACGTGATCAACCCAGCACAACACTTTGTCACAAACAGTTCTTAAAAGCCAAGCCTGGTATAAAGCAGAAGTGGGTACCCAACCTCTGAGTGACACAAAGGTTGCCACCTTTGTGAGAGAATGTGGCGTTGTGCAGTAAAAGCACAGCATGGATCTGACAGCACCTTCCACATCATATCCATTGTATTTTGCCCACTTAATACATTCCACAACAACCGTGTTCATCCTCTCAACCAAACCATTGGTTTGAGGATGTCCAACCGAGCTTCTTAAATGTTTAACACCCGATTCATTCAAAAACACACTCATTTCCTGATTCACGAACTGCACACCATTATCAGAAACAAGTGCTTCTGGAAAACCTTCCCTCATAAAAATTTCTTTAAGAAAGTGAATCGCACTGCTTGCCGTGGGAGAAGCACAAAATCGGACTTCAGGCCACTTGCTGTGAAAGTCCATCAACACAAATGCAGAGCGTAAGTTGTAAGGAAGAAAATTAAACGGACCCACCAAATCAATCCCCACCTTAAGCCAAGGCTTTTCTGGAAAAGGAATGGGCTGTAAAGGAGGTGTGACAACTTTAAAACCTTTTTCAGCTCCACAACAGACAACACACTCCTTGACTCTTAACTCGATGTCGTTGTCCATAGAAGGCCACCAATAGTGCAGTCTGAGATGCCTTTTTGTCATGGTTGCCCCTACATGTCCATCATGTGCACAGTCAATCAACTTTGTACGTATATTAAGAGGAGGAATGCACCTGCCATCCCTCATGATGACACCATCTTCAATGGACAGTTCATCTGGAACTTTCCAGAAAGGTTGAATTTCAGGAGACACACACCTCTCTCTAGGCCAACCTTTCACAATATAGGGGCATATTAGCAAGGCGATTATCGCCACTTTAGCGGGACTTTTCCCGCTAAAGCGGCGATAATTTTATCGCCTTATCAACAAGCTGTCGCTAACTGCTGTTAGCGACAGCTTGTAGGCGATAGCGACCGGGTTGGGTACCGCTTGCATGCCAGCGATATTTATCGCTAATGGCATGCAAAGTAGGCGTTCCCCACCTAACAGCGACTGGAAACAGTCGCTGAGGTCGCTTAACGCCTATCAGCGAGGCAGGGGCGGTGATTAGCGAACCAGCGCTAAACACGTTTAGCGCTGGTTTGCTAACACCTGGTCCCACCCTGACTTAGCCATGTAATCCAATGAGAGGTGGATTACATGGCTAAGTCCCCTCGCACTATCAGCAAGCAGAACTGGGAACAGTGTGAATATCGCCTGTTTTCAGGCGATATTCACACTAGCTCTTCAAGGTTTCTATCGCTTTGGAGATTAGCATTGCTGATTGCACGCTAACTCCGCGATAGAAACCGGCGATGCCTGGCGATAATTATCCAAGCGCTAATATGCCCCATAATCTTTTACTCTTGCAATTATAGAATCTTCACTGAACGCCATTTTCCATTCACTCTCACTGCAAGCCTTATTTTCAACCGCATCGACAAAGGCAATAAAACAGTCCTCCTTGTCCTCATCCACATCAAGTTCATCATCCTCACAAATAGGAAGTCTGGACAGCAAATCAGCTCTGACATTTTCCTTTCTTGTGATGTGCTTAACAACAAAATCATACTGTAGAAGTTTAGTAGTCAGTCGTGCAATACGAAGCGTGGCATATTTGAGACGTTCCCCCCCAGAATGTATACAAGGGGCTTATGGTCGGTTTGGATGACAAATTTTCTTCCCCAAATGTAAGTCCTGAACTTTTTACATGCCCAGTAGCACGCCAAAAGCTCCTTTTCAATCACAGAGTAATTTAGCTCTGGATCACGCAGTACTCTGGAAGCATAGCTGATAGTAACTTCACTCACACCAGGAGACTGAGTCAAGACTGCTCCCAAACCATAGTTACTAGCATCAACTGTAATAGTGCAGGGAACAGCCGGGTCATATGCACTAAGGGTTTTTGCATTAACCATTTCTGACTTGATCAAGTCAAATGTCTCCTGACAGTTCACATCCCACTCAAAAGTGACATTCATCTTTAACATATTAGAAAGAACCTTCATTTTACTGGCATACTCAAGTATGAAACGTGAGTAGAACTCACACAGCCCCAAAAAAGAGCGTAACTCATCCTTGTTTTTAGGACATGGGCATTCAACAACAGCTTTCACCAGACCTGGCCTTGGGCTGACACCATTTGCAGAAACAAGATGTCCCAGAAATTATTTTTCTCTCTTCCAGAACTGACATGAATTTTTTTTAACAACAATTCCCTTCTTCTCAAAAATGCCAAGCACTGTCCTCAAGACCTCATCATGTTCATCTAAATGTTTAGAAAAAATAAGCACATCATCTTGAAAAATGACTACACCCCTTACATCCTGAAGCACTGTCTGCATTATACGTTGGAACATGGAAGCCGCAGAGGCAAGTCCAAAGGGCATCCTACAAAATTGAAAAGTTTCAAGAGTGGCATTAAAAGCTGTATAATGTCGAGATTCATCATCCAACAAAACTTAATGGTACGCAGAGGCAAGATATATCTTTGAAAACCATTCTGCGTCCCTCAGTTCTTCCAACAGAACCCCAATTTTAGGAAGCGGATGTGAGTCTACCCAAATTTCTTTGTTAAGACTGCTCAGGTCGATGCACAAACGTATATCACCATTCCGTTTTCATGCGACGACCAAAGGACTTAACCACAAACTAGATTCTACTGGTTCAATGACCCCACAACTTTGCAATTTTTCCAATTCTGTCTTAAAATCTCCCCTAAGGCTAAATGGCACAGTTCTAACCTTGTGCTTCACTGGTATAGCGTCTTTTTGAACTTTTATCTTGTGCTTGAATCCCACTATCTTTCCAAGTGAGTCAGAAAACACTTTGGGAAACTCATGTCCGCCTCCCCCCGTTCAGTTCCGAGGCCACCGAAGTCATCTGCGGCGTACCACAAGGATCATCACTCAGCCCCACCCTCTTCAACGTCTACATGAGCCCCCTCGCAGCCATCGCACGCCAACACAACCTCAACATCATCTCCTACGCCGACGACACCCAGCTGATCCTCTCCTCACCAACGACCCCACAACCGCCAAAACCAACCTACATGAAGGGATGAAGGACGTAGCCGAGTGGATGAGGAACAGCCGCCTGAAACTGAACTCAGATAAGACGGAAGTCCTCATCCTAGGATCATCACCCTCCGCCTGGGACGACTCCTGGTGGCCCCCTGCCCTGGGCAACGCACCCAAACCAACGGACCACGCACGCAACCTGGGCTTCATCCTGGACTCCTCCCTCTCAATGACCAGACAAGTCAACGCCGTCTCCTCGTCTTGCTTCAACATCCTACGCATGCTGCGGAAGATCTTCCGGTGGATCCCCACCGAAACCAGGAAGACGGTCACCCAGGCCCTCGTCACCAGCCGACTGGACTACGGCAACTCCCTCTACGCCGGAACCACAGCCAAACTTCAGAAAAGACTCCAACGCATCCAGAACGCCTCAGCTCGACTCATCCTGGACATCCCCCGACACAGCCACATCACCGGACACCTGAGAGACCTGCACTGGCTCCCCGTCAGCAAGAGAATCACGTTCCGACTCCTCACCCACGCACACAAAGCTCTCCACAACCAAGGCCCCAGATACCTCAACGACCGTCTGACCTTCTACACTCCCACCCGCCAGCTACGATCGACCAACCACGCCCTCGCCGCCGTCCCCCGCATCCGAAGAGCCACTACGGGAGGAAGATCCTTCTCCTACCTGGCTGCCAAGATGTGGAACTCCCTACCCATCCACCTCCGCCTGACCCAAGACCACCTCTCCTTCAGGAAGCAACTCAAGACCTGGCTGTTCGAACAGTAGCGGACCCCCTCCCCTAGCGCCTTGAGACCCTCCGGGTGAGTAGCGCGCTATACAAATGCTTGATTGATTGATTGATTGATTGATTGATGTTCTAAACAGAGAGAGTCAAGATTGTCTTTATTAACCAAAACCTGTTCGCTGGTACCAGGTCTCAACACCATTCCAAATAGCCCTTGATGATACCATCCAAGGATGTTTAATCCACAGACTGCCACATACATTTTCCCCTGTATCTTTCGCCCCCTGAATTCCAACACATCCTCAATAAACCCCTCCAAATCAATTCTACGTCCCTCATAAGAGACGGGTGCTCTATCAGGAGGAAAGAGAGACCTGTCCCCCCAAGATTTCTTGAACAAATCATACATGATCATTGTTATGCGGGCACCAGAGTCTACCAGTAACTTCAAACAAACTCCACCCACTAACACATCTACATAGGGGTCTACACAATCAGACGGATCACCAGAGACTACCCCTTCATCCGTGACCGCAAAAATCATATCTTGAAATTTTTGGACCAGATCATTTTCACACAACTGTTCATCCTGTATAACACAGTTAACTTTGTCAGTTTTACTAACACTAGACTGACACACTTTTACAAGATGTCCTATTCTTCCACATTTGTGGCACTTGGCATTCTTACCAGGACAAAATCCGTTGTCTTTACAATGTGGAGCATATCCACATCTATAACAAATGTTAGTTTTTTTTAATAACACTTTCTCATTAGGCTTGTCTTTACGCACATTTTTGCTAGTAGCATTGGTTGCGGCAATGGCATTTACAGATTCCTTTGGTGTACAATTCACATTAAGCTCTTTCACCGATAACTGTGCTAGTTTCACACTCTTAGCAACCTTTATGACTTCTTCCAAACTAGGATTGTCCATAGTAAGTAATTTCTGTTGGATCTGCTTGTCCCAACAATGTGCAATGAATTGGGCTCTGACGAGCTGGTCACGATATTCCCCAAAATTACATTCAGAACACAATTTGCGCAAAGCACTTAAATACGTATCAACATTTTCACTTTGTAGCTGTGTGCGTTTAAAAAATTTGTGCCTTAACACAACTAAACTGGGTTGCACATCAAATTTGATCACTAACTTTTTAACCGCTTCCTGATATTCATCAATAACTTCCTCCTCCCCCAACACAATATCTGGGAGATGTTTAAAAACTTCTCTTCCCTCAAAACCAAAGGAGTGAAGGAGAAGACACTTGTTCCTTTCTGCCCTGAAACGTGACGCTCCAATAGCACCCAAAATGTATTTCGAATGCATCAAACCACTGCCTCTATTGAATGTGAGGAGCACCAGGACTTTCTAAGAATGGTGGTGGAGGGTTAACCGATTGCATACTTATATTCAAAATATCAAAATAGAACTACCTTAAAAATTCTCTAAAACAATAACAAATAATCTGTTACAGTAAGTATAGCAAACAATATGTGCTACTCCCAAATCTGCACATGTTTAAATAAAATTCTAAAAAAACAAACAAAAACAATGAGTAAATAAAGCATTAAATACACACATTGAATTGCAGAATAAAATGTAGTCTGTACATTCAGATATCTTATAAGTCTATCCTTCACCACGTCCCAACTTTGACTGGAGGCAGATATGACTTGGGTTTTACTTTGTGAATATTCCAATATGTTCTTAAAAAAATAACTAGAAAAAAAACTGGTTACCGGCAGTATCTGAAGCGCGATGTCCACTTTATGCCACAATCTGAAAAACGACACTTAGATCACCCTTTTTTACTCGAAGGTATTTCCTTAGAGTGAACACAAACAACAAAGAAGAAGGACCAATAGTGCTGCAGCGTCTCTGTGCGTCATCAGTTGCCACACACAGAAGGAGTAGAAGGCACAGATGACGCTGACGCTTACGCTGCAGAATCACCAATACTCATTGAGTATTCTAATGCGTCATCATTTGTTGGAATGCAGAGCTTGAGGAAGGAGCTCCAGCTCCCAACGATCACGATCAGCTTTTCCACTCTTTTCTAAGCACAGCAAAATGCAGACACACCAGCTGACATCAACCGTGACCCAGGTTGATGAACCACATAACACGCAGTAAAATTCAAACCCTTTCCGCTCACCTCCTCGCCAGAATCTTCCTAAAAATGTATTAGATTTCACTTTCTGCCGCTGGAGAAGAGAAACAAATCACCTTCTCATCTGATATAATGACAGCCGCTGGAGGAGAATCGAGCAGGGATGCCAGGAATTTAACTTTTTGAATGCCATCAAATCTGCTTTTTATCTGCAAAGGTCTGATAGGACACTGCTTACTACAAAATGTTGCAGTGGCTCGCCCCCTCGTCGCCAAAAATTATGTTGTGCCCCAGGACACAGGCTAACACCACAGGACACTGCAGGTAAGTTTTCTTGTAATTTATTTGTGGGAACAACGAGCCACCGCTCCTCTCTGGACAGGCGAGAGGCACCAACTGACATTTGTGGAATACCCTACACAAGGGTACTATGACAACACATGAAGGTTCTAGTAAGAACCTTAAACAAGCATATCTAAGTACAACAGGTTCATTACTGGAAGCTCCTCGGCTGTGCTGCTTGGGCACGTAAGTCTCTTGTTTGGGTCTCCCGCCTGTTCCTGTTCAGCCCTGGGCATTCTGCCAGTCCCTCTGGCATCTCGGAACCGCAGCACATAGGGGTATATTCACAAGAACGTGTGATAACTACCGCAAGAGTAGCATAACGCAACTTTCAATATCGCAGCCTAGTGCGGGAAAATTACCCCGTGCCAATGTAGAATTCACAACACGGCGGTAGCATGCGATAGCTGGCCGACACCGCGGCCAATGCTTGCGACACAACCAACCCGATGGAGATAAAAACACAAACCACAACGCGAAAAAATCTGCGACGGGCCAAAGCGCGATAAGAAAACAGTGACAACCAGCGCAAGGGCAGCAATACGCATGCGCAATGCGGGAAAAAGCACAAGAACAGGATACGGAAAATGCCACAGAACAAAATACATCAACAGCGGAGTACCACAGATAAGCCCTGGCCAACTGCAGAGGACAACATGCACACCACAACATCCAAGCACCGTGGAAGAACAGAACCCACAGGCACACCACATTAAAGAGACCAGTGGCAGACAAATCAGAGCAGGAGTGACACACCTACTGTGCAGCATACGCACATAAGCAGTAGTGCACCCGGACAGTGACAACATCCCGGTACAAACAGAAACACCTCCACAACTGAACACAGGACACAACTGGTTTGGAAAATGTGCACAACATGGCAAATCACATCTGAAACACCAGGGACATGTAACATGACAATGTACAAATTCAACCTGTGACCTGCAAATATGTTTTATTCACACATGCAGTGCAATTGGACATCTACTACTGTCCCATGAATGACACGGACGGTCACAATGTGACGTGCTCATGAGAAGTAAGTGGCAATGATGGAGTCTCTACGGGCCATTCTTGCCTCAGCTGCAGTGGGATGTGGACCACCTGCCCGATCACCTCCATCATCGTCCGGTACCTCTGGAACTGGGATCCATGGGGCCCTGGTGCGAACACCGATGTTGTGCAACACACAACATGCAACGATCATCTTGCACACGATGTCCGGGCTGTACAGGAGCTTCCCACCAGTGCCGTCCAGGCACCTGAAACGTGACTTCAATATGCCAAATGTGCATTCAACGATGCCCCTGGTGCGTATGTGGGCTGCATTGTACTGCCTCTGGGTGGGTGTGTTCTGGTCTCGGAGGGGTGTCATCATCCAAGGGCAGAGTGCATATCCTTGATCACCTGTGACAGTGCAGGGAGAAAAGAGTCAATACTTGGTTCGGCAGGATGTGATGGCAGGTCCACCAATTCAGTGACGCCTGTGCTGGCTGTGTGTGGGGCGAGTGTAAGCCAGCCCTCAGGGAGTAGCATGTGCTGGCAACTACACCAACAGTCATCAGGCACACAGACATGCAATGTCAGAACTACAAGGGGGGATGACTCGAGGCGCACAGGGCTAGTCACCCCGGATGCACAGCGGCCAACACGGGCCCACCACCACGGGACGCTGAGCTGCGGGAGCCTGGGGTAGGGTCATGAGGGCAGAGCAGTGCCTCACATGTGTCATTGCTGCATTCCGCACCTCCACATGTTCAGCTGTTGTGTGGCTGTGGTGCCATGTGAAGTCTGTATTGGGTGCTGGGGTAGCCCAGGATGACCATGGAGTGGTGTAGTCATGTCTGGTAGGTGGTCGTGTAGTTCGACATGTCAGATGTGGTTTGGTCATGTGTGCATCCCCACAGTTGTGCCTTCTGCGTTGGTGGCTGTGGGATGTGTGGGGTGTTGATTTGGTACTTACCAATGAGCAGTCCCGTTCCATATGTGCCATCCTGAAAGCGCTGGTTGATGATGAACTGTAGGAAGATGAAGGAATCATGCACACTGCCTGGGCAGTTGGCGACGACATTGGTGTAGAGTCCCCGGTGGTCCACTATTGCCTGCACATTGATGGAATGCGTGTGCTTCCTGTTGCGGTAGTGGTGTGCAGTATCCGCAGGGGGCACAAGTGGGACATGTGTGCAGTCGATTGCCCCCAACACGGCCGGGAATCCGGCTATGGCGTAGAAGCCTTGCTTAGTCTCCAGCTGTTCCTGCGCAGTGTTGTGGAAGTGAAGGTACTGGGGTATGAAGCTGATGATGGCATCCAGGACGTGTGTGATGAACTTAGATAGGGCTGGCTGTGAGACCCCTGGCAGTTGTTGGTTGGAAGGTCCCAGAGGCCAACAGGTGCAGCACTGCCAGCAGCTTTGTCTGCGGATGGATGTTTGTTCTCCGCTGTGTTGGGACCGTCAGCCTGTGGGCGATGTGGGTCAGGATGCGGAGGATGGTTGTCCTTTTGAGCCTGTAGTGGGCAATGACTTCCGCGGGCGTTAGGTCTGTGAGAGTGGTGTGTTTTCGGTAGGTCCGCTGTCTTACTCTACGCTGCCTCTGTGGTGGTCCGGGGGCAGCGGGTCCGGGTCCTGGGGGTGGTGGCGGTCCAGGGGGTGGTGTCGGTGGGTGTTGTGGCCCTGTTGCAGCTCCGAGCTGCATGTAGAGGAGCTCCATGGCGTCGTTTGTTCTTCGGGTATGGCTGTGTGCGGGACTCCGTTGCCTACTGCAGGTAGACGTCCGTCTTTACACCTGCTTGAGGCAGGTGTAGATTTCCTGGTGCTAACACGCCTTATCGCCTGTTTTGTGTTTTTATCGCGGATGTGGCTGGTTGTTGTGAATGTTGAGGTGTGCTGTTGTCTCGACCTTTGTCACGGGAACGCCTACTCTGCATCTCATTAGCGATATTTGCGGGGGTCCTCTGTGGCGAAGTTTTTTGCGGCTGCTATTGCGGGTAAACTGGTGCAGTGGGCTGTTAACGCCGGCTTGTGAATGGGGAGGTAAATTTATCACAACTTTGGCTGCGGTAAAGTGCTGTTAATTCGAGGATAGCTCCTTGTGAATATGCCCCTTAGCATTCCTGTCAATCTATTGGGTTCCTAAGAGCCTCTTCTTGTTCCACTTCCTGCCGGCTCTCGGGCACCTCAGAGCCTCCTCTGTTCCATTTCCCATCGGCTCTCTCTTGCTCTGCTCCCGGCTAGCTCATGAGGAATCCCTTCTGTCACTGTCTCCGCCTCTTCACACAGTCTCGGTGGCCATCGGAGG
The DNA here is from genome assembly GCA_963921515.1 of Calotriton arnoldi. NCBI lineage: Eukaryota > Metazoa > Chordata > Amphibia > Caudata > Salamandridae > Calotriton > Calotriton arnoldi. The sequence continues at coordinate 112,073 of CAWUFW010020803.1, forward strand.
TGTTCATTACCATGTATACTTTCCAGTTGTGTGAGGCAGTGTAGCACTGTTCTGTGTTGCTTACCCTCACGCAGTCTTCAGGATTTCGTCAAGACTTTGGGATTAATTGTTTCTCGAGTAAGAACACCTACCGCTTTTCAGGGTTGTGTAAGCTAGTAGAAAACGTATCTTTCCATTTTCTTCCAGTGCTGCCTCATCTTATTTCAAATTCCGGCCTGAGTTTCTTGACTGTGTTTCATGACTGTGCGTAGTTCATAGCTTTTCTCCTTCATATGGAACTAGTATTTTAGCAGAACTTTTCTGTATTCTATTCTGCTGTAGTGGACTGTGCCTTAACGGATTATTCCTTTGGTTTTGTACCTACCTTCATCTATATTCAGTTGATTGTGTCCATGGAACTCTCCTCCTTTGGTACCTGTAACCTCATAATTCTCCTCCCTATTTACAGCACTTTGCTTGTTTCTGTTACCTTATATATCTTTCTCTATCCTCCATCTCTCTCGTACTCTTCTCCTTATCTTTCTTCTCAGTATCCCATTTGGATTGTAACGTACTACTCTCTTAGTATGGCATCATTTGTAATGTCACAACCTCCTGCGTTTTTAAATGAAGTGGGAGAATCACTTATTCCGTGGAAAAGATGGGTGAATCTTTTTGAATCTTACTTAATTGCTATAGGTAGAGATAGATTTTCCTCAGTGCGTAAACAACACATTCTGTTACATAATTTAGGTAAACATGCAAGGGAAATTTTTGATGATCTTTCTGATGCAATTTTCGAAGGACAGAAAATTGGAGTGGATGCACAAGGTGACATACAACTCGATGTATATCAAAACACTCTTAAAAAACTGGAAATTCAATTTGGTGAAAAGATAAATGTGGTATTAGAACGTCACAAATTGTTTTCCAGATCGCAAGGGAAAAATGAAAAAGTGAGTAATTATATTGCAGTCTTGAGGGGTTTGGAATCTACATGCGATTTTGGAACACTGACAGAATCCCTCATAAGGGATCAATTGGTAAGGTGTACCAGTGATAAAAAAAGATTCAAGAAAAATTGTTAGCTGGAAGTCCAGACTTAAATCAACATCAACGAAATGCTGAGTGTCATTCAGGGAGCTAAATATTTCAGTGTCCTGGATCTCTCATCAGCTTACCACCAAGTAGCTCTCCATCCAGACTCCAGAGCTCTTACCTCCTTCATAACTCCCTTCGGCGCATACCAATTCTGTAGGATGCCATTCGGATTAGCATCTGCTGAGGCAGTTTTTTAACGAGTTATGCAACACATCTTGCATGCGACCAACAAGATGCTATGTTTTCAAGATGGTATCCTAATGTATAGCTGTTCAGAGGAAGAACATAACAAAGTGCTAGAGGACGTCCTGAGGAAGTTCAGCATGGCAGGGTTTACCACACAGAAAGATAAATGTAAAATAGGTGTTAAGTCAGTTGTATACCATGGACACACCATTTCCGAAGAAGGTATAAGGCCAAAAACTAGTTCAGTAGACTCAGTCAGGTTGGCACCCACACCTGTCACATAGTCGCTGGGGACATTGTCGACATCACTAAGTTAGCATGAGCCCTGCAGCCATGATGCAGCGTTTTGCACACGTTACTACATGACTTTACTTTTGCAAGCCTCTGTTATGCCTTTCACATGAGAACTGTCTGCCGTGTTCTCCGCCTGTTCCTGGAGTTTAGTCTGAACATTGTGAGCAAGGTCGATAAACAATGCCCCTTGTTATTCTGTTCTGGTCAGGCCCTAGCACCTAGACACAACATACCAATGCAGCTACTGCTGGAAACCAGTATTTTGATTTTTGGGGCATGCATGCATAGGTAACACACATTTGGAGAGATACATTTCCATGGAGAAGAGCAAAACGCAACTGTGATGTAGAAATACCATCTATGCTCCAAGGTATGGGGTTTGCTGACAAAGCCTAGAAATCTTCTATTATATAATAATACTTCTTCTAAGCAAGGGGAGGACAGAGAGATACAATAGTACTTTCTACATTGTCTTTTTATAATGACGTCTCCCTTCATGATGTATGGACTAGCTACAATTCTGACTATTTTCGTGCTATGCATTTTTCTGTTTATTGTGGCTCGTATACTGCATGTTAGAGCACATTAGTTGAAATAAATATTTTAAACTAGTTTCGTGTCTCTGTCAGATCTTATTGTGGATGGGTACAAGAGTGTGTGCGAAAAGGTGTATCTTGTTACCACAATTCCTGAGAGATCCGGGAGTGTTGTGTTCTGGGTGGGTCTAATCATTGGCATCTCCGTATGTGTGTAGGAGAGTGGGTGAGACACTATAGCTAGTCAGTCCTGGGCTCGTGGGCACTAAGGTGGTAGGAAGGCTAAGTGCCTATACACCAAGGTCCCATAATCCTGCGCATAGTTCTCTGTATGTGCAGAATCCCTGCAACATGGCGCCACCAACGTTTGTTCTGGTACTTATCTACGAGACCCCTGAGTAGTGCTCGTGCTTGTCCACAATACCCTCTACACTGATTTCCGGAGACGTCTGTGGTGTGGGGGACAGCCTCCTATATTGAAGTTTATATGGTTTTCAAGCTTGGATTTTAAAAGGTTTCGCTTTTCTTTCTGTTCCCTGTGTTGCACTACCATTTCCAACCTTTACTATACTTACGTGTGCATAATGGCAATTAATATTGCAGCATCGAACCGCGCAGCGATTACTGCTCATTTGACTGGTCATGGAGTACTGGTTGCGGGAGCAGAATTTATCTTTGTTGTAGAGGCGGACGCTGCTTCCCGCTACAAAGTTTTTTATTCTTGGGTTAAATTCCTTGCTGTTGATGGGAATGATAATTTCTATCACGAATATAAACATGCTGCGGTTCCCTGGGAATACCGTCCATATCGTGTGCTTGAAGTTCCGTTATCATCTTGGGAGCATACCATATGGATTAATGGTGCCGTTCCTCACCCTGTTACGTTAGTCTGTTTAGGCCCCTTATCGGTCGACGGAGCTACTTGGCCCATTTTGGCGGGATTTACCCCACACCCTAATTATCGTATTGTTACGCACGCAGAACTGCGTCAATTTCACGCATCCTTAATACATATACACAGGAGTGTCATACAATATATGTAATGCACTATCCAGGTACTTCAGGCTGGAGCTCCTCCACAACAAGCAGTACATGGTGGTATGTTGATAAGCCCCATTATGATTAATTCAGTAATGGGGAAGAGTCCTCATAATAGGGATGATTTGCCGTTGGCCGAGGAATTTGAACAACTCGAAGCTGTGTTTCCAAATACTTCTCGTGTGGACAAACACAGCATCCTTACCATGAGCTTAACTAAAGGCTTAATTCCCAATTTGGCTGATTGCACCATCTGGGGGACGATTTTTGGGGCGGTTTATTTGCTGTGTTTTGGCACCCCCTCTGTGACCGTCCTTCCGACAGTCCTTAAGAAAGTTCAAGATGAACACAGGGCTGGACCAGCCCTGGAGTTGGGGATGAGATTGGTGGGACAGTTCCCAATAGTCTCTGACATGATTTTAGCTAATGTCAAAGGTTAAACATATAGCTTGCAGGTGCAACAGCGCCTAGAGGCAGTGGCAGATGTGAATAAACAAGGTGAATTGCCGAAGACTATTGCGTACGTTTATAAGTCTTTGGGACGCAATAGTTTGGGGGTTAGACCTTTTACTCAGCCACAAAATAAACCCCCTCCAGAAAAGGAGGGGCATCCAGTCTTACCCAAAAAGTCTTGGAATAAAAATAAGCAACAGCAGCAACAGAAGCAAGGGTCGCGTGCAGGTTCACCGACTCCAGATGCTTCTGAGCGCAGGTATGATTTGCGTGACCGTGCTAAACTTAAGACACCTGAGAGATTTCAGGTTCCTGATCCTCGCTCTCCTCGTTCCTTTCAGGAATCATCGGATCAACAATTCGGTGGAGGGGAGCGACAGGATCGCAGACAAGGCGAGACCATTCCACAGCGACGTGATCCGCCGCGCAAGTTTGACGTAAAAGCCAAACCGGAGGGACAGACTCCTTATCGTGCCCCGTTTCAAAAGAAAAAGGTTGCTCCTTTAACAGCAAAATATGCCTCAGATGGTGAGAACCCTACTCTTCGATTGGAGATGGGCAGTGATACTCCTTGACAGCGCGGCGGAAGTTACTGTGGTGCGGGAAGCACTCGGTCCTTGTCTGGAGGCAAGAGCAACTGATACATTCATTACAGTGGAAACAGCTGACACTCGATTTGCACCACCAGATAGACTTTATGAGATAGTGCTCCAAATTGAAGGTGATATAAGACGTACAACTATGGCAGTATTTTGGGAAAACCTTACCTCTTCCTATGACATTTTGTTGGTGAAGGCTGATTGGCCTCCTCCATTTGTGTTGGATTCTTCCTGAGGGGAGGACGTGATACTCCCAAGTTTTTCGCTTTAGGTTTCTGAAGAGGCTAAACAAGCTTACGCATCGGAGTGGGCCTTGGCCCTAGCGCCGGCTGTGTATTGTAATCAGGTGGGCTGGGACAGAGACTCACCGGCTCATGAAATACCTTTACGATCTATGCCACAGCCTCAGGCACAGTATCTGATGAAGCGTAAAGCAAAAGCATCCTTTAGCGACATTCTGTCTCAGTTGGAAATATCAGAGTGTGATTGAACCCTGTGTTTCATCAATGAATAATCCTCTTTTCCCGATATCGAAACTGGACGGATCATATCGCATTATTTTGGATTATAGAAATTTGAACAGTTATGTACGAACCTTTGCCGTGCAAAACACACACAGCTCTGCGTTGGTAAACAATATTGTCCGAAAGAAATATAAATCCACACTAGATATATCCAATGGTTTTTATAGTCACAATATGGCTTCTGAGAGCTGTGACTTGACCGCATTTACCGCGGTTGGCAACTAAAAAAGATTTACACGTTTACCTATGGGCTATAAGAATAGTTCTGGTGCCTTTGCAGTGCGTGTTGTGTCTCTTTTACATGACATAGACCCTGATGCATTCTCATACGTCAATTACATTTATTTGACGGATGACGAATTGATACTGCATCTTGTACGTGTTGATCGAATCATTTTGTCTTTTGCCGACTTGGGGTACAAATTTAACTTTGCTAAATGTGTTCAATTGCAACCTCCTTCTACTCTAAAGAAGTTACAGTCTTTGCTGGGATTTTTAAATTTCGGGAGGACATACATTCCTGATTATGCCCAGTGTATTAAACCGCTTTACGCTTTGATACAACCCTCTTTTTCGACTTCCAGCTGGCTTCAGGAACATACCGCGATTCTTCGGTCTTTGCAGTCTGATCTGCTTGCGACCAATTTCTTGTTAACTCGTGATAATACTACTAATTTGTTCATAAGGATTGTACCTGAATCGGTGGGTTTCACATATTTGATGTTCAATGAGGGTGACACAGTCCACATGGCTTATAAATCACATTTTTCCACCGTTAAGAAAATACTTACTGCAGTGCAGATGACGATTCTTAAGGAACGCTCTCTCGCTCAGGGTAAACGCATTCTGATGGTCTTGCCAGTGCCTGCTCTAGAAGCGGTCACGAAGGCATGTGTTCCGAATTCTAAGGCTTTACATCCACGTTGGATTCAGTGGGCGAGTTCATTGACATCAGCTGATGTCACTTTTATCTTTGACCCTTCGTTGCAGACACAGACGTTTTTACAATATGAGCAAGTTCATCCTCCTCCGATGTCTATACTTCCGTTAGATCAGTACAAATGTATCAATTATACGGATGGTGCTGCACAACCGGCCGTTGGTTCTAAACATGCTTATTCGGCGGCCTGCCCTATTGTGGCGGGCACTATGGTTGACGGTGTGTTTATGTCTTCATTGGTGCACACGCAGTCTCTTGGTGACTGTACAGCTCAATTGGGTGAGCTGCGTGCCTTGGTTTTAGCACTAGAATTCGCTGATCCTGATGTACCCACTCTTATAGTGTGCGATTCCTTTTACTGGGTTTGCGAACCCGTTTGCGCATGCAAAAACCAATAGGGGTATGTACCATTCCAAAATAGTGAGTCGCAATTCATTTGTGACTCGCTATTTTGGAATTGCGAGTCGCTATTAGGAAGGGGCACTCAGCGCGGATTTTCCTTTGAGCAGGACACGCTCCTTTCATCTCCCAGGCCTCCATTTACTGAACTGTGACCGGCCAATTTAATTAATTCCCCGGCACAGCACATTGCCATTTAACGGCGAAGGATTTTAAGCATTTGCTTCCAGCAAACTAAGTTTGTTTTTCCTCTACCGGGCCCCACCATAACGCGCATTAATTCGCAGGCTATCCCGGTCACCTTAAGAAGCACAGCGCTACGCAGACGCCTTTACCAAGGATATTATTTCCTTCTTCAGCTCAATTCAAGTTGCTCACATTTTTTTGTCCTGAAGATGAACTCGAATAATTGAGTTCGAAACGTCGTCGACCCCCTACAACATGAACTCCTTATACTCTGTAAAAATCTTTAAAGGAGCTTCTATTTCTGTTGTCAATGCGATGTCATTATTTTAAGTTCACCCTCACTTCTCACGTCACGCTTATTGTCACTTACTGTGTGAGCACCTGAATACCTTCATTGTGTAATAAATATTTGTCATACATTGACCTATATGTCCCTTGTTATATTTCCTACTGCTCTCTTTTATGAATTAAGTTTCTATTCCTTTACTTATCTCAGTGCCCTTTACAGGGTTACTTCCCCTTGGACCTTTTAGGCCACTCTAGAACCATTGTTCCTTTAAACCCCTTCCTAATAGCGAGCACAACCCCATGTTTTGCGACCGCAATTGCGGTCGCGAAACACTCGCAAATTACCACCCTCTCCAAGAGGGTGGTAATGGACTCGCAAAACGGAAGGGGTCCCCAGAGAACCCATTCCCCTTTGCAAATGTAGGGGGAAATATTTTTTAAGGGCAGGCAGTGGTCACAGGGATGACTACATGCCCTTAAAAAATTAAACGAAAACGTTTAATTTTTTTTTTAAATGCATCCCGTTTGCATTAAAAAAAAATTGCTTTATTTAAAAGCAGTCCCAGACATGGTAGTCTGCTGAGCCCAGCAGGCCACCATACCTGGGAGGGCCTACCATTCCCAACGGGGTCGCAAATTGCGAGAGGCTCATTAATATTCATGAGCCTCTCAATTTGCGACACCATTGGGAATCGCTAACAGTGTGAAATACACTGTTGTACATTGGAAATAACGCCTCGCAAATTGCGAGTCGCAAAAAACTCGCAATTTGCGAGGCGCTATTTCCACGGTCGTACATCTGGCCCTAAGTTCCCACAAGGTTTCCCTTCGAAATATTCTTATCATATGTCACCAGATCAGGTCCCATTTGCGACCATTCCGTCCGTTAGGGATCGGCTGATTCCCAACGCGGACCACAGACTTCAATTGATCATAGCCGGTCATGAGGGCATGGCATCAGCACATGCTGGTGTCTCCACGACAGTATCGCTTTTACAGCAACGTTTCTGGTGGCGTGGTCTCGATAGACAGACACGTAATTATCTCCTTTCGTGTGACATTTGTCAACAGATTAAGCCTTCCACAGTTGCGCGGCCTCCTCATAAGCAGCTTTATATTTCGAATCATCCTTTTGGTTGTATTTACCTTGATCACTGTGGTCCTTTGATGTCATATACTGCACATAAGCATATTTTAGTTGCAGTAGATTCGTGCACAAGATTCCTTTGGGTTTGGCCACAACGTAGTGCTGACGCTTGAAATGTCATTAGAGATTTGCGTGTCTTTGTCGTGACATTTGCCGTTGGCACCTTCCATTCGGACAGAAGTCCAGCGTTTGCCTCTCAGGCTTACAAGGTTGCGATGAAGTCATTGGGGGTGCTTGTGCAATTTTCGTCTCCATACAGGCCTAAGGGCAATTCAATAGTGGAGCGAGTGAACCGGGACTTAAAGCAATCTTTGACAGCTAGAGCCTTAGGTACTGGGAGGAACTGGCTGTCTCATTTGTATGGAGTCCAACGTGCACTAAATAATCTCCCTAGAAGAACTTTGGGTGGGCAGACCCCATACAAAATGCTCTTTGGCATTAAAATATTTGTGCCAGACCTTGATGGTCTAGACGTTGCGGCGGCTGCCGCAACATTTGACGTAGATAACCATTCTGCTATGTTACAGGATCTACAAAAGACTCATGGTGCTCTTGCATAAGAACATCTACCCTCGTCCACGGACGCTGAGATGCTCATTCCTGTAACTGGCTGGCTTCCTAAAGTTGGTGACCTGGTCCGAGAAAAGTTGGAGAACAAAAATGAATGTGGTCCCTCCTACCATGCACCTGTCCCAGTTCTTGGATTAAAGGGCACCCGAACTGTGATTTTGCATCCACTGCCGGGTCGCGAGGAAAATCGGTTTATTTCCATTGAACATGTCAAGGCACACCATTTGGCCGATACTGAATAGCATGCCTAGAACTGTTCCCAGGTGGGATGTTTCTCTAGGCCCGAATACATCCCTGGCGACTACTTCACACCAGGTACGCGAGGTGGAGACGGCGATTGACGTGTTGCCTGTTTTGTCTTCAACCACAAATGCTACGTCTCAAGATTACGCCTCTCCGCCAGTAGAACGTGTGGCTGAAATTCCCAATACTGAGATCCATTCGTCTTTTAATGCTTATCAACCCCCATTGTTTCGCTTGGGTACTAGTGGTTATTATATGGACAGAGATAACTTTTCTTCAAATTCTTCATATTCATCATCTACTTCCTCTGGGGAAGGACCCTGAGTCGTCTTTGCATTTCCTTTCCTGGATGCGAAAGACTTATCTGGTTCCTCCATGGACTTATTTTTGGCTGGTGCTCATGATATTGTTCCTCTTTATGTGGATTGGTTTCGTGACAGTCTTTTTCCTTTTGATATATGGTCATTATTTACCTGAACGCTCTGCAGTCCATTTAGTTGATGATGTATTGGCCCCACATACTTCGTCTCACAAAATGAAACGGGACAAAGCCAACGTTAACATCTCTGTGTTTCCAGTGGGAGATGGCATAGTTTGGGATAAGATTTCATACGAAATATACGGGCCAACGGAAACAACTCGAATGCCATATGTCTTTCGAGTCTCATTGGGTGATGGCATCATGCCAGGTCTCCATTCGAATGACTGGGATGTTAATGCGTACATTCACTGTTTTCAGATTTAAAATATTACACTGCATTTGAAACAGAAGATCTGTATTTAAATTCTGCCAATTACGCTCATTTATTCTGTTTCCAAAATTATGGTCATCATTTTTTGCATTAATATAACACAGTCAGAAATCAAGTTAATTATACACAATGGGAACATTGTCCTTCACTGGCTCAAGGGATTTCTCGGACACAACAAAATAAGTATGTTTATTTTTTGGGATATAATCTGTCTGACCCAAAGTCTTATTATTATAGGTTGAATGCACTAATGCACACAAAATTCATGCTGACCCATACTAAATTGATATATTCTTTAACTTTCCTGACCGATTTATCCTTAAAAGGTTATGATTATTGGAAGGACATGATTGAGTTAAAATCAATATGGGGTACCAAAGATTAGCAGGTGCAGGGTACTGAATTATTACATCGCGCATGTTTAATACCATTGCAGCTGATATTTTTAAATCAAACTGTTCAACAGACATGTTTTGGGTTAGCAACTGCTAAAAATGTAAATACTCCTTCTATTCCCTCTTTAGCTGACTGTGATGCTTGGCAGCAACATATGAATTATACTCTAAATGATTTAAATAACATGGTCCAGAATGGTACCCTTAATTAATCTAATATTGATCCCTTGGGCTGGCTAATATGGCTTCTCAATACTAATGCGTGTCAGTTACGCTTTGCAAACGTTTCTGGATGGTTTACACTCCATAGACCTGACCCTCATTTCCCTCAATCACATACAGTTACTACATATTCTGTGGGTAAATTGTGTCAACAATGGTTGGGACATTCTACTTTGTCATCTGTAAAACAAGCAACATCTCTCTCTTTTGTCTGGTGACATCGATTTTGGCTGTATTTCTTTTGGGTCCAAAATCACCCCGCCCAAAGCAATTTGTACATGCTGCCTATAATGAATTTTGGAAACTTTCCCAGATGGAAGCGGCTTTCCGCTTAAGACAAATTGATCAAGATAATTTGAGAAAAGTTCTTGACGTGGTCGATAACAGAATTTTAATACTTTGTCATCTAGTTATTACCCTTTGGATAATATTGTTTCATCTGGTATTGACATTGTACAGAATGATGTGTCAGTGCTGTATCATGGTCAGAATCAGTTACGCTCTGTAATGCAATTTGGGTGGACTTTACAAACGTTGAAGAATGGAAAAGTGCCATGGGATTATTTGAATACTACTGCACTGTTTTTGCCTTTCAACCTGACAGATAAACAAAAGCTTATGTCTATGAAAGATGCATCATACACTATGTTACCCATTGAAAAACTGGAACAGTTGCTGTTCTCTATAGTGGAAACTGATTCTTCTGTATGGTTAATACACAGGGTTATTTCTTTACCTATTTCTCTGTTTCAAATCACAGCATGCATGAAACATTATCCTGTTGGTAGATTTGAGCCCCTTGGAAGTAATGTTATACATGAACTGTGGTACTTACCCTTCACATTTCACTGTCAAAGTGATGACAAGGAAGTTTTCCTGACAGGGGAGGAGTGTGATTTTACGCTTTGGTATGTCAACAAGTTCAGCTTCACGTCGCTTGCAACATATCAGCCCCTAATTTAGCATGTTTTCTAAAAGGAACTCCAGTCCCGTCAATTATTCCCACGCTCACGTTGCTCTCTAATGGGAGTTTTCTTATCCTGAATAACCACAACTGCTGTGGCTTACGGAATGGCATACCGTACATAGTAACTGTTTCCCAACGTGTTACTTGTTGCAGCAATGTTCTTTTTCCACACCCGCATGGGATTGTAGATAGTTCAGTATGGCCACCTTTCCCACTTTGAAAACAGACTTCAATAAACTAAGCAGACTCAAAGAGCTATTGTTTCAACAAGAAGTCGCGCTCAGAACTTCGAATTGCAGGTGGCTCAAACTTCCAGCGAGATTCAGTCCCTGCTTAATACAAATCTCCCACTGCATTTTGGGGAACTAATTCACCAAATATTTAATGCTTCGGATACAACCGGCCTTGCACATTTTTTTAAACTTGTGGGTTCCGGTCTTGTTTCATCTTTTCAGACTATTTTTGGAGTAATACTGGCTTTTATTCATTCAATTTTTTCCAGCACCTTCGGAGGTTTCCCCCTGATCCACTTTCTGGCTTGCGGTGTGCTGGTACTTCTGCTTTTTATTATTATTATTATTTAGGAATTTATTAAGCGCACAGCTACCCCCAACGGGGGTGTCCCGGCGCTGATGCAGACCGCTGATGAAAGGTGCAGAGGGAGGATTTAGGGGTTGGTGAACAACCAGGTCTTTAAGGTACGCCGAAAGATGGGTTCAAACTTAGAGGAACGGAGAGAGAGCGGCAGGGCGTTCCAACTTTTGGAACACTAGCATGGCTGCTTTGCCTGAGTCGACGCTCTCACGGATACTCTCAGAGACTTCAAGAAGGGTGGTCTCAGTACTGTATCCGGATCTAAAGCCGGACTGAGAGTCATGGAAATGATTACCGGATTCCAGATGGTTAGATAGCTGTTCCTGAACAATTTTTTCAAGAATTGTTGCCGGCACCGGAAGGAGGGAAATAGGTCTGTAATTTTTGAAAATAGTAGGGTCGGCGTCAGGTTTTTTAAGGATCGGCACCAGGAGAGCCTGTTTCCACACTGTGGGGAAGGTGCCAGAGCAAAGAGAGGTGTTCCAGATCTGATTCAATGGGGTGTTGATGAGAGGTGCCAGAAGTTTGCTTCTACTACGTAATGGCTGCCCGTCATGTGTTGTTGCCCAGAACAGGCCAATTGCGGCTGTACCGTGAACGAATGCAACAACTGTTTGGCTGCTTGCCTCTGGCAATGCTATGTTTCAGCTATGGGCTAACTTTGCGTTTCTCCTATTTTACTTGCGTGCAACCTGTATTCTATTGCCGATGGTGCCCTTTCTACTGGGCCTTGGATGTCTGCCTCTCCAATACATCACGCGCTGACCCGGATTATGATCTGTTGGTGGGTCCCTTGCTGGCCCATGACCAGAGCTGTTCTGGAGGCGGCCATATGATGATTGCGCTTGCGTATGGCTGCACTTGGAGCTGTGGTGGGCTTGTGTACCTGTGCTTCTGCACAGCGCCTCTTGCTGCTCTGTTTCGAGTATCACGCAAGTTGACCGACTATGCTCCTGGAGACATTGGATTATGAGGAGCACGTATGTTCATTCGATTTGCTTAACTGTATGGCGTCCCTGTTTGCCACCAACAACAGGGATGACCTGTTGGAACGACTTGCCCTCCAGGGTGCACATGATTTTTTGGCTTTCAATGACTCGCCTTAAAAACTATACAAAAGAAAAAGGGGAAAACTAAAAAAACTATTTTTATCATTTTAAATTAAACACGATTTGGCTTTTCTTAGTGGTGTTTTTGACTCTGATTGGGATTGCAGTCTGTTTGTCCAGATGCTATTACCTGGACAAGGGGACGGTGTCATATGGTCACTGGGGACATTGTCGACATCACTAAGTTAGCATGAGCCCTGCAGTCATGATGCAGCTTTTTGCGCACGTTACTAAATTACTTTATTTTTGCAAGCCTCTGTTTATGCCTTTCACGTGAGAACTGTCTGCCGTGTTCGTTCTCTGCCTGTTCCTGGAGTTTAGTCTGAACATTGTGAGCACGGTTGATAAACAATGCCACTTGTTATTCTGTTCTGGTCAGGCCCTAGCACCTAGACACAACATACCAATGCAGCTGCTGCTGGAAACTTGTATTTTGATATTGGGGGCATGCAAGCATTGGTAATACACACTTGGAGAGTGACCTTTCCAGGAAGAAGAGCAAAACGCACCTGTGATGTAGAAATACCATCTATGCTCTAAGGTATGGGGTCTGTTGACAAAGCCCAGAGATCTTCTATTATATAATAATACTTCTTCTAAGCAAGGGGAGGGTAGAGAGATACAATAGTACTTTCTCCATTGTCTTTTTATAATGACGTCTGAACATTGTATGGACTAGCTATAATGCTGACGTGTTATGCATTTTTCTGTTTATTGTGGCTCGTATACTGCATGTTAGAGCACATTATTTGAAATAAATATTTTAAACTAGTTTTGTGTCTCTGTCAGATCTTATTATGGACGGGTATGAGAGTGTGCACTAAAAGGTGTGTCTTGTTACCACAATTCCTGAGAGATCCAGGAGTGTTGTGTTCTAGGGTGTCTAATCATTTGCTTCTCCGTATGTGTGTAGGAGAGTGGGTGATACACTATAGCTAGTCGGTCCTGGGCTCGTGGGCACTAAGGTGGTAAGAAGGCTAAGTCCCTATACACCGAGGTCCTATAATCCTGAACATAGTTCTGTATATGTGCAGAATCAAACAAATAAGAAGTTAAGTCCTTTCTTGGGCTGGTGGAATATATGTCAAAATACATCAAACATTTTGCAGATCATGTACAGTCACTTAGGGCACTACTCAAAAAGGGAAGACCTTTCAATTGGAGTTGCCAATGTCAGAATGATTTTACTCATATCAAACTAGCAATCTCTCAAGCACCTCTATTGGGTATGTTTGATTCTAATGCCAAAACCACCTTAACCACTGATGCCAGTATGAAGGGGTTGGGAGCTTCCCTTACACAAGTAGTTGAAGGCAAAGTGAGAGTGATTGCTTTCGCATCCAGGGCCTTAAAGGAGTCAGAATGTAACTATTCCACTATAGAAAAAGAAATATTTGCTTGTTATTGGGCGAAGAATCCCTTCAAATTCTACTTGTGGGGCATACCATTTACTTTAAGGACTGACCATAAACCTTTACTTCCTATGCTCTCAACTAAATGTATTGAAAAGGCCACTCCCCGTATATCTCCAAATGGGTGTTAGGATCGTAAGGTTTTAACTATAATATTGTGTTTGTAACAGGTAGCAAGAATCAAATTGCTGATTGTCTCTTTAGACTTCCTATTACTATCAAAGATCCCCAGGTCAGTCCACCTGAAGAGGCTATTCTTTCTATTGATATCCCAGCAATAGGTAAAGAAGAATGGGAAAAGTGTGAGAAAATGACACCATCCTCGAAACTCTTAAAGATAGAATTAGCAAAGGATGGCCCAAGAAACTTAATGATTTATTCGAAATTCTTTGGCCTTCATGGATTGTGAAAGATTAGTTATCTATCATTTACAATAAGATTTATAAATGCAATAAGATTGTTCCTCCTAAGGGCATGTATGAACGCATCATAGAGATAGCTCATGAAGGCCATCCTGGTAGGAGCATGCCAAAATGCAAAATCAGAAATGATTATTGGTTCCCTAACATGGACTCCTTGGTGGAGAAGACAGTGAAAGATTGTTTGGCTTCTGACTCCAGTGACAAAGCTAAAGTCACACATAAGGTCCCTCTCCTTCCTATGACAGTGCCTTCCAAAACTTGGGACAAATTGCTCCTTGCCATCATAGGACCCCTAAATATGCTTAATAATTCCCAGAGATTCATGTTTGTGCTTATTCATTACCACTCGCATTGGATTTCTACTAAGTCAATCACAACCATTAGTACCTCCTCTCTTATTGAGTTCTTAAAGAAAACTTTTTCTAAAGAAGGCGTACCTAGCACCTTGGTCACGGACAATGGAGTTCAGTTTACTTCCAATGAGATGACAAAATATTTGGGTAAATTGTCTATTACACATCTTAAATCCCCCCTCAATTGCCCTAAAGCCAATGGGTTAGTGGAATGAGCTAACAGGATGATCAAAAACACCATTTCAGTTGGCCCTTGTCTCTCGTGAACCCATTGATGAAGCGTTAAGGAAATGTTATGGTCATAGTAGAGAATGGCGGGAAGGTCAATGGGTTATAATCAAGAGACCTAACGCTAATCGCTCCAAAATATCT
This sequence comes from Calotriton arnoldi, assembly GCA_963921515.1. Taxonomy (NCBI): domain Eukaryota; kingdom Metazoa; phylum Chordata; class Amphibia; order Caudata; family Salamandridae; genus Calotriton; species Calotriton arnoldi. The sequence continues at coordinate 127,154 of CAWUFW010020803.1, forward strand.
TCATTCTCTAAACCTATGAGGATCAAGCGTTTCAATCGCAACTCCGTTGTTTTGGAAGATGGAAGTACTTGGAGCATGGACAACGTGTCCCATTGTACAAAAGTGATGATTCCTACATCAATTAATGGTGGGGGAGTGGATGAATCTATTTCAGACTACCAAGAGCCCAAGGATGTCTGAGTTCGTCGCCCACCTTGTTGGCAAGCTGACTATGAAATGTAATGCCTATGTTGTTTCTAGCTTACTATGTATTGTATTGTTCCATTCATGTCAGAGTTATCTCTATTCTGGTAGGCTAACCATATATTGGATGCCTACTTTGGTTTAACATGTTGCAACCTTCACAGCCCCTGCCCCACCTTTTCCCTTCTCATTTGTGCTAGCCAATACCTTAGTTTTTTTCCTTCTTTGTTGTTAAAGGGAGATGTGTTGTAATTTTATATTAGTATGATCCTTCCTCATCCTTCTCTAGCCTTCTGTCCCCCCCTCCTTCTCTACCATTGTACTCTCCGTTCTTTGGAATCTTCATATGAAGCTCACAGTAGATTGTTGCTATGAGCTTCCACAACAGTCGGACACTTGAGGATCTTGTGGTAATAAAGGAACTTACCAGCTGTACGCTTGGAGTCGATTCTTTAACAGAAAACCTTTGCACCTTCTAACATGGACACTACTTCGTTTATGTTAGCTAAAGGATGACAGTCAACAATGACATTTGCATTCAATGCCTCTTTGCAATGCTTTACTGCTCCGCCACTTTGTACTCTCCTCTATTTCATAGCCCCTCTGATCATGACCTCATTATTATAGACTTCAATCTTGCCGCACTTAAGTCTTGCAACCCACTTGCGGATGAATATCATCCGATATCGAACTCCTATGGAAAAGGAGGGCACTGTTTCCTCTACTCACCTACTTTGAAGGGCCAGTAAAGTTTGCCTTTTTGTGAACATGATGAAAGACTCCGTGGACTTTAAACAACAAAGAGAAACTGAGAGACATAGCCTTGACCATAGAGTAAGGTGCCTTACCAGGGACTGTAATGCCCAACTGGCCCTGAGATTGCTCAGAGCCTTACCTAAAGTCAAACACTGCCTTAACAAGCTTTACACATCCCATTCATTAAGAACGTGGGGAAAAAGCTGGAAGGATGTTGGCAGCCCAATGGAAATGGTGCGAATCCGTCAGGTCTATCCTGCTATTGTGACTGTGCAAGGTAACCTTCTGATAAACCCTCACAACATTCCGCAGAAATTTACAGTAAAATGTACAAGATTTTATGCACCTCAGAGGTGAAACATGTGCAGACAGCTACACACTCATTTCTAGATCCTTTACGACTCCCGAAACTCCTACCTTAAATCAAATCAAATCAAATCAGGGGCATTTGTACAGCACACACATCACTCAAAAGTCTCATGGCGCTAGCAGACGGCTCTGAAAGGAAGTTAAATGGCTCAGATGTCAAAAAGCCATGTCTTCTGCCTTTTGCGAAAAGAGTTGTGTTGTGACTCGGAAGCAACAATGACGAAACAATACTGGTCACAGAGACGTTTTAATCATGGACAAAGTGGTCTCTGGACCAGGGCCCCAGCTTTTCAGGGGGCCCCTGATAGAGCCAGCTCTGTTCTCCACACAGTCCTGCTCTGATGACCTTCAATGATTCTTAAACATAGATTGTTTTAAATACCATTTGCCTTTAATTTATTTTTAATATGAGTGATGGGTGGGAGTCTATTGCAGACATGTTGTAGAAAAATAGTGTTTGTTTTTCAGCACCATGCAACATCCATAAAAAAGTTGCTTTTTAGATCAAAACAGGACCTTTCATATGAGAAATGGCAGTTGGTTGCAGACATTATTATCAATATTATTAGTGAGCTGCTGCTGTATTACAATATTGAAAAAACACATCACAGTCCCTGATTAATGGAAACACATTTAGAATTTGGGCCAGTGTGCCTGTGCAGTTTCGGCCACCTGGCCAAGGAGGGCATGCAAAAGCTGAATTTGGATCATAAATTCAAAGCTATCCTGAACAGGGGCCCATAAAATATGTTGGGCCCAGGGTCCCCAAAATCCTTAAGATGTCCCTGCCTAGACTAAATGTTCACGTACTGTCTTAACTCAGAGACCTTTGCACCAACCAATTAAAACTGTCCTTTTTGTATGACAATTATACTCAGGACTAAATATTTTGACAAAGAGGTTGGTGTCATTGCCTGATTGCCGATTCTACTACTGGGTAGCTTTAAAGAAGTGATAATCTCAGAACTGTGTAACAGCCCCAAATTATTTCAATATATTTTTACCTCCTGGGTGCCGATTCATCTGATATAATTTGAGATTCCCACAATTCACAAAAAATGGTAAATTACTGAGTCTGGGCCAATATCAAAACGTTCCTTAATTTACCCCTGCTGCACGCTACCAGCATAATGATCAATCAATCAATCAGGCTTTGAAGAACGCGGATACTCACCCGGGAGAGTCTCAAGGTGCTGGGGGGAGAGCGGTGAACCGTCTGAGCGCTGGGGTTCAGTCGAAGAGCCAGGTCTTGAGATGCTGAATTGGGTCAGCGGTGAGGTAGGAGAAGGATCTTTCTCCGGTTTTAGTCTTGTGGATCTGAAGCACGATGGCCAGGGCCAGCTGGGCGGAGGTGTCTGATGGGTATGTGGAATGAGAAGCAATGGTTCAGGTATGCTGGTCCTGCATCTTGGAGGGCTTTGTAGGCATGTGTGAGGAGCATGAAAGTGATTCTTTTGTTGACTGGGAGCCAGTGGAATTCTCGGAGGTGTTCGGTGATATGGCTGTGGCGGGGGATGTCGAGGACCAGTCTGGCTGCGGCATTTTGAACATTCTGTAGTTTCCTGAGGAGTTTCTGGGTGATGCCGGCGTAGAGTGGAGTCTGCTGCTGACGAGTGCGTGGGTAACCGTTTTCTGGATTCGGTGTGGATCCATTGGAATGTCTTTCGAAGTAGGTGAAGTGTATGGAAGCAAATGAGGAGACTGCGTTGATCTGATGGTTCGTTATGAGAGAGGAGCCCAGCATGATGCCGAGGTTACGTGCATGGTCCAAGGGGGTGGGCAGGTTTCCCAATGCGGAGGGCCACCAGGAGTCATCCCATGCTGAGGTGGTGGGTCCTAGGATGAGGACTCCAGTCTTGTCCGAGTTGAGTTTGAGGCAACTGCTTTTCATCCAGGTGCCAACAGCCTTCATCTCGCTGTGGAAGTTGTTTCTGGCGGTTTGGGTTCGTTGGTGAGGGAGAGGATTAGTTGGGAGTCGGATGTTGAGTCCATAGTTCCTGATGATGGCCTGCAAGAGTGGCCATGTAGACATTGAAGAGGGTGGGGCTCAGAGAGGAGCCCTGGGGTACTCTGCAGCTGATCTCTGTGGGTTCAGAGAGGAACAGAGGTAGTCTGACTCGCTGTGTTCGACTGGTGAGGTAAAGGTTTGTCCGCTATATGTAAAAATACTTGTGCAGGAAACAGATTTGAGCTGAAATGTCCCTCTCCAAGACATTTTCATTATAAACCAGTACCTCATGGGTGCAAATTATACAAAATCGTGCAAAGCAGCATTTTGAGATTTTTTTTAAATTTAGCAACCTTACCTGCAAAATTTAAACTAAGTCTAGACTAATTATATGAGAAAACACCCTTTGGAGCAAAGGAGGCAATTCACCAATAATTAATTTGTTTTTTTAACCATAAAATACCACCCATTTCTGATTTCTACACTGCTTTGATGGAAGTGCAATCAGATGATATGCCTTGGTGGACCGAGGACTGGGAAAATGGTTCGGTACACCAAACAAATCAGCTTGTATTGAACATACTCTGAAAGGCTGATCCACTTAAGGGATCTACCTCCTTTGATACGTATAACACTTCTGCCAGGGTATCAAAATGGGATTCAAATTCTAATATGGCAGAATCCCTATTTTGGCCACCATTAAGACTGTTGTGAACCATCTATTGAAGTGGTGGGGCATTGTGAGCAGGGGAGAATTGCCATGTGTTCATCAGGGGGCAGATCGGTAGAGTTGTGGTAATCGAGTTGCACACATCCCTCAAGCAGGTCCATAGCAGCACACAGTCCTAAACTGAGGGCCTCATTTACGAGGCCCTAGCAACACTTCTGCGCAGCTGGAGCGTCACTTTTTTGACGATCCATTGGCAAAATGTGCCACAGCATATTTACAAGGCCACGCAAAGCCACTTTATGTGGTTTTTCATGGCCTTGTAAATATGTGCCCCTTTCATGCAGAACACTGCGTAAAAGGGATGTTTCATGGGTATTGCTGTGGGTGTTCCCATGCAACACCCATGGAATCTGAAGCATTCCCAGATTTATGAGGAATCGTTAACCTGAGAATCTGTCAGATTCTAACGCCACCCCAGGGGAGGCGTAAGTGAGGCGCAACGAGGAGAAATATCCTTATTTCTCCTAATTTTTTCCTTTTTCTATGTGTGCTGCATTCTGCAGCGCACATAGGAGGAAATTGCCTACATTGATTGATTTTGTGCAGAAAGGTGTCCCTTCCTGCACAAAATCAATCATGCCCACAATGCAGGCACCCTTGCAACATGGTGCAATGGTGCCTGCGTTGGAGCTATGCTGCTTTTTTAGCGCCGGCACAGGGGTCAGTACAGGAATGCACCATATTCTTCTAAATACGGTGCATTCCTGGAATTTTAGAATGACGCAGCGCAACACTGCCAAATTGCTTGCGGCACCGCACTGCGCCATTCTATTGTAAATGAGGCTCTATGGGTACAATATCACAAACTGGTGCATGGCACCTCCAGCAAGCAGCATCTTGTGACATATACTCTCTGAAAAGTCGGCCATTGGTGTAGCACTTTATAGTAATTGAATATGAGGCGCGCTTCTTTAAGGGTCTTGTCGTGACTCTCCATAATGTGGAGCCAGGCATCATCCTTAAATTCTATCCTCAGCCTCGCTGACCACCAGCAGCATAGAAAAAGTGCATTTTGTTGATAGTATACAGCATCTGTCCCTCTTGTGTATAGTTCAGAAATAAACATCTGTCCCTCTTGTGTATAGTTCAGAAATAACTCCTCTATGGTCCTTCCATCTCATAAGATACTGTAGGAGGGGGTAAGGTCTATTCCCCAGAATAGCTAGGAGAGAAATTGGCCCGTGACAAGGGCGTAAAGTCTATTCCCCAGAATAGCTTGGAGGCTATAAGCCTATTGTCGAATACACCAACTTTGGGAAGGGAGAGGATCTTATTTTTGTGCCAATGTCTGGAAAGGGAGTAAGTCCCTGTCTTGTAGCAGGTCATCGAAACAGCATATCCCCCGAGTAAGCCACAGAGACCATTCAACTTCAACATCCTCCACTTGAATCCTTGCATTTCCTCATATAGGGGTTTGAGTGTGTATCCAGGCTGAGTTACCCAGCAATGAATGCGCTGCATGTCAGGCATGCTGAGTGACAGCTAGGACAGAGTGATTTGCATTGAATGTTGGGGAGGGATCCATATACAAGATACAAGAGTGTCAAATCAGGAGTGGACCCAAGGAGAGTACACTCCTCCCACCTCCAGAGCAGTATCTCCCTAAGTGGTTAGAACAAGTAAACTGCATGTGCCAATTGAGAAGCTAGCCAATAAAATCCATTGTGGGGGAGCCGAAGGCCCCACACAGAGGTGGAGGAGAAAGGTTTGGGCACTTTCGGTTGTGGCCTGTTGTTCCCCCCCAATCCAATTGTCAGATAATTCCATTGATTTCTCAGATTATGGGGGTCAGCATCTTCAGGGGGAGCATACTGAAGATGTACATAAACCACTGCATATAATTAATTTTTAGGTCGAGCCTATAGCGGCAGCGCACATGCACTGCTCGCTTTGCGAGGCATGCAGTATGGAGTGGAAGCTCTGTGAAAGCTCCGCCCACTCTCCGTCCATGTTTTTAATTGGCTTGTGTCATTGTCTTTCATAAATGCTGCCGTCTGATTGGTTATGAGGCTTATTAGTCCCTCCTTATTATGGCCATGTCATCATTTGTACCCTCCCATGGCTACTGGCCCCTTTACTTCAAGTGTTACACAGTACGGTACGTGTTATTTAGACTATGAGCACTACTTTGTCTGTGCCTTCTCGCCCCCTTCTCCCCCTGCCCACACTCCTGTTGTCCGTGCCCCCCCTCCCGTTGTCCGTGATGCAATGTAATAGGTCTCGCGTAAATGCGAGTCTTATTGCATTGCAAATGCTTGTTTTGTAAAACTGACACTGCGTTCTTTTCAAGAAGTTACCTATGCAAATTGTATGGATTAATTGTTTATCACCAGAATTCACTGGGATAGTTGAAACCAGACGCCCCCTTCCGCGGCCACTGCGCAGCCCAAACATGACACATTCAGGGTCAGACTGGGAGAGAAAGTATTGTGCGGGGAACAAAAATAAAAGTCCCCACCCCCATTTCCGATTCAGATAGCTAAAAAGAGCCCACATTTGAAAACCGGGACATTTCCGAATTTGTATAGACACCCTGTATAAGTGGGAGACATGCATTTGTGCTTACTACTGTTTTTTTGTGGTAATGTCAAAGGAATCAACAATAAAAAAAAACAACGGCCCACTAGACTAGACCATAAAACCAGGTCACACACTAACCTGCGAGTCCAGCCCCTCTGTCACTGCCAAATTGCCCAGTCCAAACCCGCACACATTAGACGAATGGCATTGCAGGCATTGAGGATTGTTCAAATACAATGCTCATGCTATTCTTGGCCTCTTTGCTGACACTGCAACTGGCTGGAAAGTAGTCTGACAGTGAAGTACCCACGTATCATATATATTTTTGATTTTAGCACAAAAAGTGCCTGTCTTCAAAACAATTGGGTTGCACGGCCATTTACACAAGCTTTACATGTGATTTGAATATATCAACAAAGCTGTTATTTTCTCTTCTGTTCTGTCCATTTTGGCATGTCCGCTCAAGTTGGGCTCCAACCCTTACTGTCTAAAGGCTCTGTTGGGAGCTGTAGGATATTTGAGATGTAATTGTTGATTGCACCCTAGGGGTTCGGTCCCGAACTGGCCACGGTGACCTTAGGTCTGGTTACGGAAACAAAACGTAACTTCTACTTCACATCTCACAATGTCTTGGCAGGTGTCACAGTGTGCTTTCCAGTTTGCTTCTTGCATTGGAAATGAGCCAAGTCAGGCAGGTGGAGGGTCGGGAACAAGGCTTAATTCTCACTTTATCTCAGTTTTTTTCTAGCATGACCGAAGGATATCTTCCCTGCTGACTGCACGAGGGAACTACAGAAAGGCAGACGCCGCGCAGGTAGCCGCACAGCTTCGACAGCAGAGGAGGCTGGCACCATGGGAGCGGGACGTGAGATACGTGTCGAGCAGATGAACTAGCTGACATGGAGAATTTGTACCAGCCAGATGATGTTCTAAACACCGTGCTAGCGCAGCAGGGGCAGCCACACTTGTTGATTCAGTCTCAGAGGCACGAGCTGGGCCAGCAGCGAGCCCTCGGTGCCTACTGCTCCAGCATGGGGGTAGAAAGTTACAGCCACCACGTGGAGGCTGCACAGATGCCCTGTGACCACCTAGAAGCTGGGCACCACCCCAACCCCTTTCACCAGAAACCATGGAGTTGTGGGATGGCTGTAGGCGGTTGTGGGCAGGCGGGGTTCACCATGCTGCTTCGGGGGGTTCGGGGTCAGAGGGTCGAACCCCAACTTGTCCCATACCAAGGATCCCCACCAAAGAATTGGAGAGCTGTCCTATTTGAGGAGTGAACATACTGCTGTTATGATTATGAAGGAGGAGGCAGAGCTCAAGAGAAGATATGGTGTGGATCCCGGCTCAACCAGCATTTGAGACAATTGCCTTATGCTGCAGCATCCCATTATCGCCCTGAGTGGCCAGACCGATGGCCTGAATGAATTGACTTTAAAGAGGAAGAACGGGAACTTCAATCAGGGAATTTACACTAGCATGGGACAAGATGGCGGTTTGAACCCCTGTCCTTCCCAGGAGGCCAAGAGAATCAGATTGGGACTGGAGAACAACCTAGAACCTCAGGAACACCACACAGATGCAGAGACGCAGATACTCCCCATGTCCATGCCAACTGGGAACCTGATTGTCTCCCCCCAGCAGATGGCTTTGGATTACATCGTCCCTTGCTTGAACTACTATGGCATCTGTGTGAAGAATAACATCATGGGGGAGAGCGCAGGGAACAAAGTCCTGGAAGAAGTAGAAATTCTAAACCAGAGTGGGAAAATTTTGGTATGGGCAGCTGGTGAGCCAGCGGACTATCCCATCCAGAAGCATCCAGGGGGATAAGATCGCCTGGGTGGAAGGTAAGGAGCCCAGTTGGGAGAATATCAGCTTTCTCATGTCCAAGATAGATGAGGTCATCATGCACTGCACCAGCCGACTGGGTCAATATGTGATCAATGGGAGAACCAAGGTAAGGAGGGTTTTGGGGGCTGCGAGCGGCTGGGGGCTGTAGGAGAGTAGAGTATAGAATCTCATAGAGGGATTTGCCACCTCTAGACCACAAGCAATCTGCAAGTGGGGTGTAAGTCAATAAGTGGAAGACGTTTTAATATAGGGTCGTGAGGGTCAGCAACCCCTTCCTCTTCCACCCTATTTCTTTAGGAGGACTTGTGCCATTTTAGAGGAGCCAGATAAGAAAGACTAGAAACCAGTGACATGCCCTGCAGAGCTGAGGTCATACGAGAGAACGACATTAGTAGCTGTTGTCAGGTTCAATAATATCTTGCCATTTGCCTTGTTTCAGCAGTAGTAGTGCAACTCACCAGGGATTGGCAATGCAGGATTTGCACCCACACCAAACTAAATTTGTAAACTTCACGGTCTCTCTGCTTCATTTACCAGCACTTTTAACATGTGCATGTGCATTAGGGTCTGTGTATCGTTTTAATCCACACTAAAAAGATCATCAATCATTGGGTACATCAAACACTCTCTTTTCTACTTAGGCATATTTGTCCACGTGGGTAACATAGCTTAAAAAACATTGCCAAAGCCAATAGCTCTGGCTAAACACTTATAAGGTCCCAAAGGCAAGACCTATTGGCTATGCCAATGCTTGTTATTGTCTAGATTCCTCCCCACATTGATAGTTGTAGTTTGGGCATGATGGCAAATTCTGCCTTAACTTTGTCCAAAATGGGGAGTATATTATCTCGAATCATGTTTGTAAACCTGGGTTGAGGAGGATTCCTAGATATTTAAGGTGGGATGTTAGCCACTGAAAGGGTGATGTGCCTAAAGAGGTCCTGTAAATGGATGCGGTCATGGAGAAGGAATTGATCACCTCCTTGTCAGGGTGGGTACATAGGTCATTGGGTCTGAGAGGGTGACTAGGATGTTGTCAACATAATGCATAGCTTTAAGTTCCTCTACTGCAGTGTATTTGCATGGAGTCCAAGCGGCGCTCGAATGGCAAATGCTAGCTGTTGGAGCATAAGATAAAACAGTAAGGGTGAGAGGGGAAAGCTCTGTCTCGTGCCTCAGGTGATAGCAATATATGGAGAGACAAAGCTTCCGCAGGGCACGGAGGCCTTAGCTGAACGAGTGTGCCATCACACTTTGTCAAGAAAAGGTTTGCCCAGTCCCATCAACTCCATCACCTGGAACAGGTAGTGCCATTCGACGTGTTCAAAAATCTTCTCTGTGTTTAGGGAGACTTGTATCTTTTTGTCATTGTTGTCCCTACCCTTCTGTAGTAAACGGGATAGGCTTATAAGTAGCCCTGGGTGTAGTGGGCATAGCGGGGCTACGCGGAGGACCACAGAGTTGCGAACAAACTCTGTGGAACTCCGCTCCACTACGCCACCCGCCTCCACCCCCCCTATTAACAAGTAATTAAACATTAATTAAAAGTACATTTAAAACCACTTACCTCTGTACTGCAGTGTACCCGGGCTGCCCTCCTCCTCTTCTTCGCCGTATCGGTAATCCTTGAGAAAACTGCACATGCGCATGCGCGCAACCTCTGATGTCGGGCGGAAAGCCTCCAACAAGCTGTCGGATGACTTACCGCCTCACATCATAATGAGGCCCATTGTCTTCTTGCAGTTACAGTTTAAAAATGTTGTGTCATCTGTTATCAATATAATGCAAAATGATGTGTCTTTATTATACCATGGGCAAAGTCAACTTTAGATGTTTCCTTCAGTTTAGTTGGACACTTCAGGTCCTTAAAAGTGGCCATGTGCCATGGCATAATTTGAATTCTACGCAACTATTCCTGCCATTCAACCTGACACATAAATAATGGCTCATGGCCAAGAAGGATGCCACTTACACAATGTTACATATCGGGAAGTTAGAACAATTGCTCTTTACTACAGCGGCGACACCTTCCGCCATGTGGCTGATACATGCCATAATATCTTTACCAATTTCCACATTAAAGTTCACATGAAGCATTTCCCGGTGGTTAAATATGAGACCCTGGCAGGGAACTACACTCATGAGTTGTGTTCCCTCCCCTTCCATTATCGTTGTGAACGGATGGACAGAGAAGAATTCCTTACTGGAAATTAATGCATCTCTTCTGTTGGCCACTCACTTGTTTGTAAACACGTTACCATTCATTGAACTTGTAATGCTTTGGTTGCAAATTTGTCCTGTTTTCTAAAAGGAATACCAGCTCATGCAATTCGCCTCTCATCACTGTCCTTTCAAACAGGAGTTACTTAATGTTAAATGATCAAGACTGTTGCGGTATGAAGGCTGGGATACCGTATGTCCTTTCAGTTTCCCATAGTGACCTGCTGCAAAAATGTCCTTTTCCCTCCCATGCAAGCAGTAATAGCTCATTAAGGCCTTTCATTCCAACTTTGAAGGCAGATTTAAGCAAGCTAAGCAGATTTAGAGCCTTATTATTTGAATAAGAAGTGGCACTAACATCTGCCTGAGAAACCTTTGAACTACAGGTTGCAAGGGCATCTAGCGAAATACAGTCACTTTTAAACACAAATCTGCCACTGCATTTCTGTGAGCTAGTGCATTGTATCTTTAATGCGTCCTGTACTGCCGGTATAGGGGATTTCCTTAAATTACTGGGGACTGGCTTAGTCAGTACCTTCCAGAGAATATTTGGAGTCATTGCGCCTTCCATTCACTCTTTATTTTACAATATTTTTGGAGGCATACTCATGGTGTTATTCCTCATTTGTAGCATTTTGGTCCTATTTTTGTTCCTCCACAATGGATGTTCCATCTCAAAGCCCGCTAATACTGGAACTACCACCAGTCCAGCAGTGCCGTGAGCGTATGATACGACTTTTGGGAGTCCTCTGCTCTGAGAACTAGACACCCACTAGTCATTGTCATTCAGATCGGCCTGATTTGCCTGCGTGTAACCTGTGTTTCTATGCCTATGTTGCTCCTTCGAGTGAGCACATGATGTCTGCCTTGCACTGCAATTGTCTGTTCCTATGGACATGAAACTGTTGAAGAGTCCCATAAAGACCCATTTTTGGAGTTTTCCCATGAATTTGCAGCTCCTTCAAAATGCATGGTATGAGCCACTCACGATGGGGGAGATGGGTGCTTCAGCACCAGCATTTCGGAACTCCAGCTCTAATAACATTAATGCAGATGAGCAGGCTACTTCCTCAGCTTCAGCTGATAACAAGAATCATATCTGTTCTTTGGAGCTTCTAAATGGGGCTGTCGAGGAATCATCATCTGCTGAGATATAATATGTTTTAAATTCAATTGACATTGATTTGGTGGAAGAAATATTGGGTTCCTCCAGCTCAACTTAATATGGCCCCTTTTTAAAATTTACAGCCATCCTTAACTATTACACATATGAATTTGTATGTTATGATTATTATCACAGTTTTGAGCATGCTCGGCTTGTTATGTTTTATTTTTTTGATATTTTCGTTATTAGGCTATTCGCTATATTACTTTCCCGACCAAGGAGGGGGTGAGGTGATTTCCCTCCTGGGCCCAATGTGGTTCTCTCTCAGTTCTTCGTGTTAGCTGTTTTAGGCTGTCTTCCCCCTGCACAACATAACATGTGTATTTGTAAAGCGCACATTCACCCGTAGGTATCTTGGCATTCAATAACAGATGTTTATTGTTACCGAACTCAATGGTGCTCAATAGATAACATCATATTTTTGTCACATTTAGATCAGGAATCCATTGTATATGTTATTTGTTGTTTAGTGATACTTCTCGGGGATTCTGTCTGCACATTTACCCAAGGTTGCTTAGAATACATAATAACATGATGGACTGTTTTCTCTGGTCGGTCAGCAACAAGCTCCTAACACTATAGACATTAAACGGTAGCACAGCTGCAGTTTTCCACAACAGTAGTTTTTATCATATAAACCATGTTTTGCCCCCTTGTGGGGCGGGGGGAGAATTCTGTCAGAGAGACCATTCCTGGAAAGAATGCGCGCAGAGCCTGACATGCTTCCTTGCGTAAACTAAGTTTACACTCATGATGAGGACAACCCACCCACATATATATATATATATTCCTTCCTGACAGATGCCTTTTGATGACATGTTCACAGTACTAGCTGTGTGTACCAGAATGTCTTTAAATCGTAATAAAAAATGTAAATGTAAATCTGTATTTGTAAAGCGCAAACTACTCACCCTTACGGGTCTCAAGGCGCTGGGGGCCGTCGTGGAAATTAAGTGAGCTATTGCCCAGAGTCACATGGTGCTGAGCTGAGCTGCCGCCGGAGCCGGGGATCGAACCGTGAGCCCAGTGCTCCGAAGTCAGCTGCCCTGGCCGCTGCACCACACCTGTAAGAAAGTGGCTCTGTATATACTGCACCAAAGTAAGGTTCAGTGTGCACAGAGTCCACAGTCCCCAGAGGTTTGGCAGAGGCTAAAGTTAGATATAACCTTACTCTCTAAAGTGGTAGCTTGGTCGAGCAGTAAGGCAGTATCAGAGGACAGTGTAAAGCATTTGTTGTACACACTCAGTCAGCAAATGAAGCCACACACTCAAGAACTGAACTCTAGGCCAATGGTTTGTATATAAAAATATAGTTGTTTTATTTTAGAACCAACAATGGGTGTCAAAATATACTTTCTCAGAATGAGATGCTTTAGTTAACTACTGTTCAATTGGCAATAGACTTTTGAATGCAATAGTTACAGTTGTTGCAATATGCAACACAATTTTAAACACAATTATACATTGAGCTCAATGGAAATTTCTGGCTAAATGCAATAGATTACTTTTTGGATTACTTTTCTAACCACGGGACTGGATCTTG